>LUCW03001414.1:95000-107500 GCA_001586965.3 Sphaeroforma sirkka | reverse complement strand
GAGACACGGAGGAGGATGCACATACCAGGAGCACATATTCAGACATACACGCACACATCTATGGTAGCGACGAAGGGGAATTGGCTGGGGGCAAGTCGGACGACGATGTAAATGTATCAGATAACCTGCCTGATAGTGAAGACAACACTTCGGCCGATGCAGTCAATCAGCTTATGGTTGACCCCGTTATAGGAGTCCCGGCGGAGTCTGAAAAAGCAATCTTTGCCAATACGACAACCAATATAAAAGGAGTCCGAGATGTGATTAATAACGGAAGCGTCAGTTCTTGTGCACCTTCCCCGAAACCGAAAATTTTTGCTAAGCCACGCACATGTATCAAGAAAGCAAGTGCTTGTACCATTAATGTATCCAGCAATACAGGTGAGAGCATGGATAACAGAACAAACTGTATGGACAACCAGGATCAAAATGATCCCGACGCTGATAAAAGAACTTTGAGTTCTGATACTAAAAGTAAAACCCCGGGCACACCTATACCAGCAAAGAGGGCTGTCATCGGAGCAGAGCCAAAGAAAGAACCCCTATCACAACCACCAAACCATCCGCAAACAGACAATGACACACCGCAAGAAACTGCACAAGAAACTGCACAAGAACCAATCAAAACAAAGGAAATCACCCTTCAAGAACCAATCAATTCACCCGAATGGGCCCACAAACAGGTCGATCAGCACAAAGCTAAACACACTGGTCACCCCCAGGAGGCTGATCACGCGTTTAAGCCATTCCAAGCGATCGCTGTACATCCCTATGCAGCCATGCGCACAGACGAGCTGAGTCTATGCGATGGAGATCTGATTGAGGTGGTGTCGTGTGCGAGTGAGCACTGGTGGGAGGGGAGGGTGCTGCAACACGGGGGCAGTGGCTGGTTCCCTTCAGTGTTTGTAAAGGTGATGGATAGTGCCGAACTTTCATCCCTGAGTGAGCAAGGCAGTAGTGCTGATGGATTAGAGCACGCTTCGTCGACTAGCTCACACTCGTACTACAGCGCTGACTCGGGCATACATACCCAAATGGGCGAGAGACAGAGAGACGGCATGGAGGGTACCAACAAAATGCGTACACGATCAATTCAGACTCGTTCCGGTGTATTTGTAGGCGGATACGGTGTTGGCATGCGCTCGCAATTAAAAGCAGATGGTCACTCGAATATCAGTACGGATACCGGGGCCATCTCTACACCTAAGGGCACGCGTGCGGACAAGTCCGGCACCTTTGCGTATGTTGATGACAGAGCGATGCTCAACTTTCGCCTGATGGTGGGATTAGATCTGATTAACTCGGAATACGACTTCACCACCGAGATTGAACTATTTTTGACCAATGTTGCTCAGCCGCTGAAAGACTTGCATACCCTCCCTGATCGCCCCAAACGTGCTATATTGGCACCTTTGTTCCACGTTGTGCAACTGCATAATATGTTGTACACACAGGTGTATTCCGAGTGTGAAGGCAAGGTATGATACAGCGCGTTGTAGTGCACCTTTACTGTTTTCGAGTTGACTACGTCTACGTGAACCAACCTATGATCTGAGAGCCGAGGGTTAGCATTGAGATAAATTTTGACCTCGATACCGTGCATTACAAGTGATTGGTAGACACTTCTGTGCTCTCACTAGGTTGCACTGTTGTGTTACAAAGCCCTTCTAATTTTTTGTCTGCTGTTATGCGATCCCATCGCTGCTTTCATAACGTACTCGCAATTGTCCACCGATGATCAATATGTCATCTAATCTGTTGGATGCTTCGTTGGGTCTTATGTTGTTCCTTCTCAACTCTCAGGACCCATTTTATGGAAAGGTCTTCCTGTCGCTGATGCCCGATATCAAGAAGGTTTACATGGAGTTTGCCAGTGCACATCCCGTTGCACTAGAAGCGCTGCGTACATACACAGATCACGCTGACTTAAACACTCTGCTCAACGACGTAGCTACCAGCATACCGCAAGGCCTAGACACAACATCCGAGGGAGACAAGCAGATACACAATAACACAACCGAGCCATGTATAGAAGGGGGAACCGGTACCAACACCGGGACGGAATGTATTCCGGAAGAGAACACGGACAGTGTCGCTCAGCGTAGACACAATGGCGCGAGTAGGCGGGCGAGTCATGTGAGTAAGAAGAGCATGGTTTCTAACAAAAGCAAAGCCCAAGTCAACGGGATAGCTCTGACACGTCTGACACTTTTCAGCCCCTTCGAACGTCTGCAGAAGCTGGTGCGTTTGTTCGAGGAGCTTCTGCGGTACACACCCGACGCGCATGCACACCGACACGCCAATGAGCTGGTTCTTCAAGAACTCTCGACCTTGGAGCGCAACTGTGACACTACCCGCAAACTAGGCGAAATGGAGCGCAAGGTGCTGTTGTCTAATGTGGTTGGATTGGAAACAAGCGCGATAGAGGCCATGGGCAAACTGGAGTATGCTGGCACCGCGGTGTGTCAATTGCTAGCTACCAGCACTGATACTACGAATAGTAGTAGCGGTATGGAAAGCGTTAAAAAAGGTGAGAAAAGCGGGACAGAAACAGATGGTAAGGTCTCGTGGCAAGAGTGTGTCGTGCTGGTGTTTAAGAGTGAGCTGCTGGTGCTTGCGCGCGTGTACGATGGTGTGTCCAGCGGGAATTACTCCGCCAACGCCCCTGAGATGATGGATATGGGTCCCGGTGTTGATCCTGCTATTCGGGGAGGAAGCCGAGGTAATAGACGTATCAGCGCAGATATCTCGTCTTTCTCCTTCTCTTCGGCTGTAGAGGCTGAACCTGTATTCACATCGGACAGCCATGCCAGACCGTTCGTGTCTGGATCGTCGGTCTTCTCATACGAGCTTGTGGAGCGCTTCGATCTGGTGAACGCTCAAGTGCGCTATGTCACGGACGCAGAAGTGTGGGCTACGCCCAACGCAACGACCACACGCACAGATACGCAGAAGGATATGCAGGACAGTGCCAATGTGTATGAAGGTAAGAATACGAGAAATAGGCAGGTCGTCAAGCGTATGAGCATCAACCAGCCTATGCCAGATGCACTGTGTATTGAGTCTTTGGACAAGGTTGTGCACCAGAAGATCATGCTGTCGTCCAATAGCTACCGAGAGAACAAAGAGAGTGTGCAGGCGGTTCAGCTGGCGATTGATCTGGCACGGGCGCGCAGAGGTTTAGAAGCACTCTCTCCACAGCACGTGCCTTCTCCTGTGCTAGAACGCCGAGCTAGTGGTACTCCATCGCATAGACTAAGTGGTGGTAGTAGTAGGTCAGGTAGCGGTAGTCATAGTCTCAGTGGCGATAGCGCTAGCGGTGTGCTAGAGAGTGAGTATAGCAACGTGCTGAACTCGGTCTTGAGTGAGAGTGTAGGAGAGGTGAACACGGAGGCTGTGGGTAATACTGGCACCCTGCCTAAACTCATGAAAGCCTTGTCTTACGATAGCAGTTATGGCACTAACGTCAAGGGTACGCTTGACAAACGCGATGCTAAAAGCAATGTTACTTTATCCCAAAATACGAACGTACATACAAACAACTCGAAAATGGGCTTGTCGGCCACGAGTAACAACACGCATGCCGATGGGTGGAAATGCAATAAGGTTCCAGACAATAGTGTCGGTGGTAGCGTATCTAAGAGCGCAAGCATGGGTAAGAAAGACAAGTCGAAGAATACCAGTATGCAAGGTTTGGGTAGAAGTAAGAGTAAGAATCGGTTCAGCCTGGGGTCCTGGGGTAGCAAGTATAGCAAAAATAGCCTCAGCGCACAGGACACAGAGAAGGAACGCGAACGGGGGGCTAGCCTAAAGCCGGCAGAAGAGGTCGCGGAATCTATAGAGGAGCACGATGGTGAAGATATTCCTGTAATGTCCTCTCAATTTACCCAAGCCTCACGTACCAGCTCAAGCTTAAGCACGCATCTTAGTGTGAGTGTACCTATACCGGGCGCGACTGCGTCGGAGAATCTGGCGCACGTTGGGGCAATCGATGCCTTGGCCCGTGGCAAGGGTAACAAAGTCACGCAGGAACAGTTTGGTATCTTATGCGATACAGTGGTTGGTCTGCGTGCGGTGATGGAGAATATGCAGAAGGAGATGGATGGTTTACGGGCACACATTGTTGAGGAGATTAAGACACGCTCTGTGCTCGAGGCGAGACTGAAGCGCTGTGGTGCCTTTGGTGATGGAGGTGTATAGTGGCGCTGTGCGCTTGAAGGCCTGCATACTCGTGCGAGTGGTGCAACTCTGCAAACCTTGAGTGCATTTACATAAACATCCCGTGCGATCAGCTGTGCATTAATACATATATAGATTTGATTGTAATCCGTACTCAAGGAGGCATTACAATCATCTGCAGTCGATGACATTTGTAGGGAAGGTGGATGCTGTGTGGAGTGATCGTGGTCGGGTTGATGATCGACTGGAAAGGCGAATATCACCATTACCAAATATATATATATATATATATACATTTTTATGAGAAAAGAAATTGAAAAAAAAAATTTAGCGGATATAGTGGTTATATTAAAAACCTAATTTTGATATTCGCAGCGAAGTTTCTTCATCCGCCTTGATGTTATCAATAATAATGCAGAGCAATAGATCTACTTGACACAACAGAATATGAATTGATTAGTCTCTATTGACATATATAAATATATATTACTACTCTATAGGAGGTACAATGTCAGAACCCTACGTTCGACATTTATACATTCTACGTTCGATATGGTCGGAAATTCGTGCATGGTTCTTTTCCGACATGTCGGAAAACCATGCCAAGACAGCTGAATACTATACAGGACAGTACATCACGGCTTTGTATATATATATTACCAAAAATAAAAGCCTGTAAAAAGTGTACTCGATATATTATTCTGACTCAGAGATACAGACTATTTTATTTAGATTTCATAGGACAAATATGTATTTGTTCTTTTGTTTTTTCTAACAAATAATACTCCCCTGTTGTTTGTGGCATTTCTATTATCATGTTGAGTCGAAATGTACTTTGTTTTTGTTTTTTCTAAATTGATTCCAAAGGCTATGTATGAGGTAGCTTATCGCGATACCTTCTCGCCAGTATTCCACCGAGCTATTGGCAACCTAAAAGGGTCAATTGTAGGGGCCACAGCTGATATTAATAAATATGGACTCACTAGCCACCACCCTAATCCAGTACCTGCCCAAACCGCTACGGTCGTATCTGTATGTCGAAAACCCCTAAATCCATCCCCTTAATCGGCGGTTTAGGGTTGTAAAAAACCTTATAGTCGGTACGCATGGGAGAAAGAGTCCGGCCAACAAGACTGTCAAACTCCGCCAGTGGCTCTTCAGTCTCACCGACGCAGCACCGTCTATTCGCATCCATGGACAGCTGATAAACCTCACCCTCGCCGGCTTCTCAAGAGCACGCACCCTTGGTAGGCGCTTATCGATTCACCCGACACTCATGGCGCTGATGTGGTTCCCAGATCCTCCAAATTATTTGGTTTCTACCTGTCCTATGGAATAACGAAAATCGATTTTGCAAAGCATATAGATCATATTGCTACAGAACTGCTTCAAGCAGCATCTGTTCCTGTCCCCTATCAATGTTTACGGAGAATGTTGATACCCGTATTAAGCGGCGCCAGGTCCTCTATTCGTTCCGTTACCGTATCTGTGGCAGATGTAACCATATTTGGGCAGCGGCGTGAGTTTTACAATTGTGGCATATAGGGCAGAGTGTGTCCGCATGTCCCAGGCGATACTTCCGACACGTTAGAATATCCGTGCGGGTCGGATTTGGCCCTGGCGTCGTTCAGGGCCACAACTGTTGTCACGGCCATGGGACTATTGCCTCGCGTCACGGCCAGAGCTACAGTGCCTGTCCCGACCAGTCCATGGGGATCGATAATGATCGTATGAGCGTCCACGGAAGTCGCTGGAGTCACGGTTCAGAGAGAGTCCTTGGACATGGTCGCTGCGGTCACCATCACTACGATATCCTGAATCATCGAGGATCAGACTGTCCCGGAGTTGTCTACTACTGTCCGCTACTACACAGCAGTCAGTACACAGTCGTTTCACAGCAAAATGGGCGGTCTGACAGACTGATCAATTATATGATGTTATTTCGTATGCAAAACAGAACATCCCGTCGTAATGCAAATATACAATGAAAAGTTGAGGACAGAATCGATATATATATTCTTTTACACCGCTGTCATCTCGAGATGGCCGAAATCGCCTTTGAATCACCAGCCGCGATCTGACTACCAGTTGTGGTACAGGTTTCACAGGTTAATAAGTCAGCCGCAGAGGTATTCAATACCCAAATGCTACACTGCTAGGTGTGAAAGATGGCAACATTATTTCAATTGGAGAGTATCGATGACATAATCAAAACCTTCTGAATGTACGTGGAGACGCCAGATTCCAGAATGTCGAAATTGGCCGGCCGTGGGGTGGGAGTGCACATCAGTAGTCTATAGCGGTGACTTATCCTACTACACGGTATCATTCGATTCTCCCGTTTATTAGATAGCACACAAACACTGATTTCTGCAATTTTGGGCTCATTACTTTGTGAGAGTTTATATTTCTGTTCGGTTTGACGCCGGGACATATACCCTGCGGTTAAATGAAGCTATTTCGTCGTCACGTAAACTGCTCTGTGTCTAGAATATCAAATACTGGACGCTTGCATATTTAATCCATATGGAATGCACTTTATCCCACGTACTCAGCTGCTAGTGGCTCTAGTCAATCTAGCTGTCTAGTGCAACGCGCCTTATAGCCTATACAATCGGATTGAAATCGTGTCGCTCGGTGGTGTGTCTGAGGTGGTGCTGGTGCTGTGTGTGGTATTGGTGACCATGCTGATCTCCTGGCGGCGGTTGTACCGTTCTGCTAGCCCAGTCGTCCGCATTGTTGTTCTTCTCATCCTTTGCTATAGAGTGTGTCGGCATCTCCCACAGCAACTTGTCTTCTTTCATCTGCGGGAAGGTCTGAACCTACCCAGGCCATTGAGATGTCAAGTGCGAATGGGTGAGTACTCGTGGTGTTTATATATATATATTCCCAATAGAGAATTATCCGCGTACACTTCCTACCCACAAATTGTTTATTTATACCCTACACCGCCGGGACTGCACATGTTTGTGCGATGCTGTTTGGTACGTTGTGACTTGCATGTGTGACGTAGAGAAACACCAATAACTCAAACAATCGAAGATTCACTACAAATACAATGCCAGAGTAGCACACATGCACCGGTGAAGCTTGCTTCTATAGATCCTTTTTTGTTCCATATGTAAATATTTTTAAAGAGCTCTCACAAATATGCTGCCCCGTAGTGGCCTAAGAGGTAGGAGAACTTCTTACCAGATTCTTCCGAAGCAGTAAAGGATCAGGTGTAGCAACGGTTGCACACAATCACACACCCATACCTTTGGCCACCATCTCACCGTGAACATTCATTCTCGTGACATAAACACATGATCTCCCGAACGCAGCACACCTTTCTCTCGTGTGGTTATATCTCCCCAGTGAATGATAGATGCATACCATCCAGAAACATACTTGGTGGATGGCTTAGCACCCTATACCTCGCGTCAATGAAGCGTAGTGGATAGACAACTCATCTGGACACACACACGATACAAGTTTCAAAAGCAACTCAAGAAGGATCCAAGGCCTCCCCTCTGGCTTGCGCGTGGTCATAGTTGATACATTGACGTTTGTCCTTACTTCTCGTATTCCGTATGGTAAAATTTTAACTCCTGCATTAGCGTTCTGATGGCCCAAAACTAGGATGCTTTGACTAAGGTCATGACTGGTGCGACACGATCATGTATACTACACTTAGTATCTGCGTACTATTGGCCAAGAATACGTATAGTTTATCCAGACTCACTACCCGTAAAACACAGACATTCCTACCTCTCGTATTTGCGTATTGTTGGTCAACAACATCAGCATCCTATCCAGACCCATGCCCCACCCTGTAGTGGGTGGCAAGCCGTACTCGAGTGCGGTGCAGAACCCCTCGTCAGGTAGTTGCGCCTCACTATCGCCGGAATTGAAATCCTGAATGTATTAAAAACGGTTGGGCGGTCGAAAACACAGTTTAGTCAAAATAACGGTGCGTGTGTGTGAGAGTATCCATGTTTGTTGCCAATGATATCCCTTGCTTAAATATGACAGAGTCGTTAAAGATAGTAAAAGTTTTTGTAGGACGGGTGCTATGGATTTTGAATAGTTGGATAAAAGTCTATAATTCATATCATACCTAAGTCCACTTGTACATGCAATCGTCAGCTAACATTACGACTGGCCTTCATATAGTCTTGCATGTATGTATGTATGTACGTACGTACGTATGTAAGTATGTATGTATGTATTTGTATGTATGTATGTATGGTATGTACGTACGTACATACGTACACAACGTATGTATGCATGTATGTATGTATGTATGTATGTATGTATGCATATGTATGTATGTATGTATGTATGTATGTAAGTATGTATGTATGTATGTACGTAATGTATGTATGTATGTAATGTATGTATGTAATGGCATGTATGTATGTATGTATGTATGTATGAACGAACGTACGAACGAACGTACGTACGTACGTATGTACGTATGTATGTATGTACGTAATGTAGATTACGTATGTATGTATGTATGTATGTAATGTACGTATGTATGTATGTATGTATGTATGTATGTATGTATGTATGTATGTACGTACGCATGTACGTACGTATGTACGTATGTATGTATGTACGTACGTATGTATGTACGCAGCATGTATGTATGTATGTACGTATGTATGTAATAGCACGCATGCAATGTATGTATGTATGTATGCATGTACGTATGTATGTATGTACAGTATGTATGTACGTACGTATGTATGTATGAACCTGAACCGTGAATGAACCGAATGTACCGCATGCATATGCAATGTATGTATGTATGTATGTACGTATATGTACGCATGTATGTATGTAATGTATGTATGTGTATAATGTACGTAATGTATGTATGTAATGTACGTACGTACGTATGTATCGTACGTACGCACGTACGTATGTATGCATGTACGTACGTAATGTATGCATGTATGCATGTATGTAATATGTACGCACGTGTGTATGCATGTACGTGTATGTATGTACGTATGCATGCATGTATGTGTTGAATGAACGAACGAACGAAATGAACGTATGCATGTACGTAATGGCAATATGTGTGTATGTATGTATGTATGTATGTATGTATGTATGCATGTAATGTAATGTCAACATGTATGTATGTAATGTATGTATGTATGTATGTATGTATGTATGTATGTGTGTACGTATGTATGTATGTATGCATGTAATGTATGTATGTGTAGTATGTGCACGTATGTATGTGCATGTATGTGTGCAATGTATGTATGTATGTGTAATGTAATGGCAATGGCATGTATGTATGTGTAATATGTATATGTATGTATGTATGTATGTGTATGTATGTAATGATATGTATGTATATATATATATATATATATATATATATATATATATATATATATATATATATATATATATATATATATATATATAACCTGCAAACCTGTAAGTGGGCTCAATATATAACGGAAAAGTGATTTTTTATATCCTATATACTCCCGACGAAGCAGTTGCCTCAAAAGAAGCCATCACATAATCTGGGTCTAGCGTAATGTTATCCTTGACCTCTTTATGTAGATTACCAGATTATATCACCAAACAAAACATACAGAGCCGTTGAGTCGCACTTATAATAAAGAGTCAGCCGAATCGCGCATGTACTGTCACAGCGTTTACATTTACCGACAGGAAAATCCTTCAACCATTTCCCTCTGCATTGGAAACCCAATTTTGCACCAGAACAATGATAATTATATGACCGACATAGCTATATTAAAAATGATAGTTTTTTACACGAATGTTCATCTCAATATTATTATACACGAAAATTCATCTCAATCAGGTTAATCAGGTTCAAATACACGAATGAAAACGCATAAACATACACAAATATATAAATCCTGGGGACGATAGTGCCCTTCTCACCTTCTCTTGGGCTATAAAACGCTGGCGCTGTTCCACGGGGTTATTCAATTCGACGTAAGCGTTGCAGATTTCTTGTCCGCGCACAAACAGTTCGAAGCGGTAACATGTGTTGCGCTGTTTCAACATAGTGGCGATATTCATTTATGCAATGATTTAGTAGTGATCCATACGGCCTGTGTGCATACAGAAACTGTGTATTTCCCCTGCTTGTAACCCATTTTTATCAACTATGCAGACAAACATGTATCTAACTACACGACACCCATGAGTATTGCGGTGTCTTGGTATCAAAAAGCCGCTGTAAGCTTGGAATTGGAGACAACGAATACCGGATTTCACATACACATGTACACAAATACACATGCAGACATACCTCTTCCGGCCGTTCTTTGGCGAGCGGTGACTGTATCTTAGGATGGTATATGATAAAAGTTGGATTCACACACTGTGGCTCGATGAAGTGGCCAATGAGTTTGTCTATCAGATTCGCTTCGGTGGCGTGTGATCGCGTGGAGGTGAGATGGGACTGGATGCCGTGCTCCTCGCAAAAATTCATTAAGCGCTCGTGCAAATCTGCGAGTATGCGAGGGATGTCAGGAATGTCGGGAATGTCAGGAATGCTAGAATGTGTGCGAGGTCTCTATTGTGAGTGTTCCGAGGTTTGCCCCGTTCGTCAAGAATCAAAAAGCGATGCTAGAGGTATATGAGGCATGTGAGACAAGTTATGGGAGACCATCGTGCACAGGTTGGTGGGAACTGAACTGCTAGGAGTGATAGGTATTCAAAGTAGAATCACACCACACCCTCTAACAAAATGCGCGCAAACCAGTATGGCTCGGCACCAAGATACGCATCCAATTACTACGGATACGTCACAAGACTTCGCTTGACACGATTGCTTTATTTTTATGCAAAGGGAAATCCATAGAGCGGTTTAAATGCCCTACACTCTGTGCAATTACTTCCAACACCCCATCTAAACGCAACCTAAAGCCCGGCTATATACCGCAACGCCTGATGTCTGGCCCATAACCACGGCATGCCTACACCGTTCAACTCATGAAACTCGCCCCATGAGCAGTTGCAACATACACTCCAGGCGCAGCAATACTACTGCGTACCATATGGCCACAAGACGTGGTGCAATGGTGGGACATCCGACAAATTGATGGTTAGAAACACATCGCCGAGGGTAACTGGCGGTAACTGTACCTCACAGACACACATTTCTGCTAAACAACTCTGTGTTGGGTGTGTTCTTGATGCCAAAATTAGACAGAGCCTTCCATTCACCTACCTGGACTATCGAGGTCAATTGGTCCCAAATGCTTCTGTAGCTCCGACATCACCTCAATACGATTGTACGGTTTGCCGAAGTTGATTTCTTGCTTAACGTCATCCTCTAGCTACAGTATAAAAATTGCGCGAGCATTGGATGAGTTGTAGACTTCAGCAACAAAGGTAAGCTTGTAGAACCCATACACATTCTTCATGTATATGCATTTGATAGAGCTGTGGACTTCAAGATCAAAGGTACCCTTGTATGACCCGTACAAGCTCTTCGTGTGTATGCATTTGTGTGCCCATGCGCAGCCCGACAGAAATGAGAGTAGCCAGACACACCGCGATGTTATAATGTGCCGCGCACTCTCTGAATGCACTCCTTTGTGCCTCACTCAAACCTCGATCTGTGACCATGAACAGTACAGAATGTGAACTTTACTTTTAGAACGCGTAGTGGCTAAGATGTGTTGATACGCGAAGCAAAAGACAGTGAAATTCGAGGGCATGACGCAAATGCTAGAGTGATGTGTCAATCCGACATACGTCTAGCACATGTTCCACCGACCACACGTAGTAAGCCTTACTACAAGCAGATTCCCAAACAAACAACAGTATATAAACTACCATCTATCACATCCTCATGCCGATGTCAGCGGTATCAAACTGAATCCGGAACTTCGACATACAAGCACATGCACATCCCACCCCGTATGTATTTGACACTGATATTGTGAGTAAGCTGTGACAGAAATGCATATCGTTTCGTTAAACATGAGATACAATAAAGTGGTTCGCCATTGTACCGTGTTCACTCCAGTATCACCTGCTTTTAGGGTTTTAACCACCGGCTTTTAGGGTTTTATGGTTTAGGATTTTAGTTTTCACAACAGGGTTCTATGCCTGAAGAACCCCTCCTACATAGTTTAGCAGAAATTCACACATGCCCAAATCGAAACAGATACCTTCTTCGTACCTGAGATTGCGACGCATGAAGTGTCAAGTTCGGCCTCAGCGTGCCCGTAATGTTCTCCACAAGTCCGCTGATTATGTCTTGTGTGCGCGAGATGAGTGTTTCAAAGTCTCCGTACGCTTCGTAGAACTCGAGTGTAGTGAAC
>LUCW03001414.1:22500-85000 GCA_001586965.3 Sphaeroforma sirkka | reverse complement strand
AACGGAACATGACGGCGACCGAAGTAAGCACTGAATGGTGCTGTCTTGTGTCGCCGAGATATTCGGAGGTTCTGGCACAGCATGATAAGTGGTAGTCGGACATCCCATGCCGTAGGCAAAGATTCACATAGCTTGCGAACTCCTTCGTGTATGTCTTTGTGTCTTCTCTCCGCTGCTCCCAGAACCTGAGGACGATATGGTGGCGACTTCGCATGCATCACTCCAACTTCTTGAGCTATTAAATTAACAATCTTGTTCGAAAACTCGCCTCCCTCGTCTGATTGAATTTTCCTGGGAAAACCATGTTCCCCAAACACCTCCATAAGTTTCGATGTCACCACTTCTGCTGACTTTGTGGCCGTTGCTCTCAATATCGAGTACCCCGTTGCTATATCCAAGACGAGCAATATATATCGATTTCCTGCTGCTGAAACTAGTGGCATTGGAATCATGTCGACTTGAATATGATCCCACGGATACTTTGCCGTTATATTAATCATCGGGTGAAATCCCTTTCGTAACACCCTCTGTCCTAGACATGTGCGACAGTTTCTCCTAACTGTTTGTGCAAGTTCCAGAGCGTTGGGCCACAAATGTCCGTTCTGCTGTAGTTGAGCAACTGTATCTTCTGCTCTACGATGCCCAATCTCATGCTGACACAAGGTGAGCTGTGTGCGACGGCTTATCTCTTCCTCATCTGGAGAATCCGTCATGGCTACTTCCGAGGTAACGATCGATACTAGCCGAGACGTATCTAATGGGGTGACTTTCGATACTGAGGACGGTTTGGCATATCCCAATCGTGCTGAAAACGTCGCTGGAAGACTGTAACCATTGCGTGGGCCTACTCTGGCAAAGACTGTGTGACCCCGTGGTGTCTTGCTAGTCGTATACTTTCCGTATTTGAGGAAGGAGTGTGCTGTCCTTGGAACTAATACTGGGTCTCTTTGTAGAAGCGACTTGAATAACTGAAACCAAGGCTCATGGGGCGCCCACGGTAGACACACCGTAGCTGTGGCCCTCTCTGATCGTATCTTGCGCAACATTCTATGGATTAATCTCCATGGTGGGTTCATCCATCCGTCTATATCTTTCCAACAATGTGCAAACGCTCCACCCCTGTCATCGTCGGTGTAGTAGCGTGGCAAATGGTGATCCTGTTGCGAAGCAAAAAAATCGACATTATTCTCACCCATAATCCGTTGCGCTTGCTCAAAGTAATCTGGAAAAGTTGCCAACATTCTGCATATAGTACCTCCGGGTCCTCAGTCTCAACAGTTCCCTCATGAAGCCTAGACCATGCGTCTGGTAACACGTTCTTTATACCCGGGATGTGCGAGATAGTAAAATTGAAAGGCGCTATGATGTGATGCCATCGTTGTAGCATCGGATTCAGCTTTAGCTGTGTGTTCATATACACCAAAGCCTTGTGATCAGTCAACACTGAAAAGCGTTGACCTTCGAGATGATCCCGGAAGTGTGTGAGACCATATACCAAGGCCAATAATTCCTTCATGGGTGTTGCATAATTGCGCTGTGCTGCGTTGAGGGTCTTGCTGAAGAACACTAGGTATTGATTCTTCCCTTCTATGGTCTGGAACAATGCACCTCCAATACCGTAGTCGCTTGCATCCGTTTCGAGTTGTAAAGGTACTTCGTCGACGGGAAATTTCAACACTACGGCCTCAACCATGGCTTGCTTCATGGCATCCCAAGCTTGCTGGTGTCTCTGTTCCCACCTGTCTCCAATGATTTCCTTAGGCTTCAGTCTTACAAATTCCCGGAGTGGGGCAACTACCTCTGCAAAGTTTGGTAGGTGCTCGTGAAGAAAGTTGGCTAATCCCAAGGCCGATGCAATGTCTTTGTACTTCTTCGGGGTTGGCCAGTCAATGAGCTTGGCCTGCTTTTCATGGCAAATATCAATTCCGGCCTTCGATACTCGCTTCCCTAGGATCATGATTTCTTTGACTGCAAAATGACATTTTGAAGGGTTTAGCTTGAAACTGTGGTACGTCAGCCGCCGAATGACCTCTTTCACTACTCGTACGTGTTCCTCGTAGTCATCTGTTGCTATTACGATGTCGTCCAGGTAGTGGTGTGCCGGAAGTCCTTGCAATATCACACTCAGTGTACGCTGAAACTGCTGCGTCAGTGTGTGTAGTCCAAATGGCGCTGATGTAAAGGAATACTGGCTTTTGCCATGTGTGAAACTGAATAGATACTGAGAATCAGGGTGAATTGGGAGTCGATGGTACGCTGCGGTTAGATCCAATGTCGTGTAATATCTCTTCCCTTTGATGTTACCAATGATGTCGTTGATACGGGGAATAATGAACTGATCCGCCGGTATTAATGCATTCACCGCTCTGAGGTCCAAACACACTCGCACTTTCTTTAGTTCTCCAGATTGAGTATACTCTGGCACGGCGAGCAAGGGTAAGTTGACGGAAGTGGCTGTATCCCTTTGAACTATGACCAAATCTTGAATCCACTTCTGCACCTGTCTATCTACCCATGGTATCCATTTGTCTGCTACAAAGTTCCTTACTGCCTTCCGCATCCTTGCAGCTTGATCTGGTATCACTGGCAATCTAACTTCGCCTCCTTCCAGTCTGCACCTGTCCTTTTCTCGAATACCGTCATTGTCCCTCAGTTCCTTGTCTAGTCAAGGCGAACACCGGTTTTCTCGGTCAAATCTGGTGGTCGTCTCAACGGTATTGGTTCCAATAGCTTGTCTAGCTCCGTTGGATCTATGGGTGAGAATGGCGATTGAAGGCCTCCCACGTATAGCCCTAAGCCAGGCATAAGATCCTGGCCTACGATCGCGTCGATAGCCGGTGGTAGATTCATTAGCTCGAAAGACTGTTCTGTGAGCTCTAGACCATATCGTACTGGAGTTTGTACGGTTGAGCCTATTCGCCGTGTACGAAGACTACGATCAGCCAGGTATATATAGGATCCTCCGGAGCCGACTTAATTTGCAATCCCCAATCGTGTGCGGATGTCGAATCAATGCAACTTCTGTTTGCCCCAGAATCCACTAACGCCCTGCATGTCTTACCGTTAATCAGGATGGATATGAATACTCGATTGTCCATTGAAAGTAATGGATCTTTGATCGATAGTATCACAGGTGTGCTAGACGGGAAAACTAAGTTGCATCTACATCCGACACCCTTACGTCCTATTCCTGATCGCTGCCTATGGTTTCCCACATTTGCATCCTCTTCCAACTCACCCTGTTCGATTTCATCTGGGTGTGCCAGTATGGAAGCAATGTGTGTGTCTGTAGGCGTGGTCTCCTCCTGCTCCGTTTGCTGGTCGTCCGAGTCTATTAGAGCCGTAATGGTGTTGACCGTGGGCAAACTCTTATTGAAGGATACGCCTTGCTTGAACCCTCGGCCCGAGTTGGATGTGAATCCAACCCGTTTGTTCGACTGGTAGTGCTTGCAGGATGATATATGCCTGAAACTGGGTGGGGCACCCGCTCTGCACGCGTAACACGTGGTGGTGGTAGACGTGCTTGTGCGTTGTGTGCTGCCTCCTCCTGTATTCGTATTCAAAATACGATCTCGTTGTTGGGCTGGAAACTGTCTACGCCTATCCCCCACATTCATCTGTGTCCGTACCCGTTGTCTGAGGATGGCATCGGTTTCTTGTATGTCTGGATTTAAAATGCGGAGAAGGTCTTCAGTATCCAGGTGGTCCCAACCTATGTGGTGTTGTAGCGTGCGTTCATACGTCATATTACCTGTCAGGTCCTCGAGGGCCTGTATGAGGCAGTGATTAAGCAACCGCTTAGGAAAGTCCTTGCCCTTATCTGCTCGCTCCCAGGCTCTCTTGTGAGCTTCCACAATCTTGTTCAAATGTTCCCTGGCTGACTCTACACCCTTGGTGCGCCCTTCGCCAACTTCTTGAAGGTAGGGTCTACGGTGGCCTTGCTCTCATGTTGACAGATTTGGTCTATGACCTGTTCCGCCGGATATACCCTTAGCTGATTATGGTTGTCACGGAGATAGTCAATTGTGGCCTCTGCTGCCTTAAAATGTATGAGTACCTTATAGAACCAACGTACCATCCACGACTCATATAGTCCTGAGACATGGGCGTTCTTCAGTGCCTCTTCTAGCGCCCCTCGTGTGTCTCTATCGGCTGTGCTGCTTAATTGATAACGGTCTAAAGGCCAATCGGGCCATGTCCGTGGCTCCGGAGCTCTGTTCTTCCTGATAGCTTCCAATTGAGTATTCAACGCTCCTTTCAGTGTATCGATCGTGGGCGTTAGTAATGTACATCTTGGGACATCGTAGTTTCCCTGTGCTCGACAAAGTTCATCCACAAAGAAAGATATCTTCCCTTCGAGGCGTTGACACATGGCTTGGCGATGCTCGTTCCACTGCGCTGGTGTCATGATCGGCTCTCTCGCCTGTTCGTCTTTGTGCGGTCGTTTTCTGCTGCCATGAACATTACCGTCGTCGACGTCACTAGACTTGCGCTTACCGTCGTCGACGAAACTAGCCTTGCGCATATCCTGCATCGATCGCGCGAAGTCTCGGTGCTGTCGGCTGAGTTCCCATCGTCTACGTAGTTGTTCTCGTTCGGCTTCCCTACGATAATCCCCATGTGGGTCGCTCAAATATTGCTCTAGCTGTCGGCCCCTGGTTTCGTCAGAGTTTTGCTGACGAGTGCCCGTGGCCCACCCTGACATATTGCTATGCCGTTGGACTTGTCGCTCATCCCCGTTGCCTCCGAGGGAATCCTGACTTGCACTGGTGAAAATCCCCGATCGAGTTCGCTTTCGAGTGAAATCTCGTTCAGGTGCTCGGTGAAAAGACTGCCATGAATGCGGTCTACCACCCGCTGAATGAATGCCCGAGGTACCTCGGACATTGGCTACCCTGTGTCGCTCAGCTGCTGGTTCAGCAGACTTTGAACGACTAGTATGCCTAATCACAAATTGCACCTCACTGTCTTCTGGATCTGCTCTCCCTCTTGCCGATAAGCGAGACCCGTGCCCCAACTGATGTTGCCTGCTTGCTGCCTGGCGCATGTCTTGGTCTGTCTGTTCATATCGCGGTTGTTCATCTCTTCGACGCGATGCTACTGTCTGGCGCGAAGAAGCTGTGCCTCCTTGGTGGGTCTGCTCGAAATCTGACAAGGATCTCTGGGTTGCTTTGCCGTCGCGACGAGTGCGTCGAGGGCTACGGGGTGCTGGACGCATAGGCATCTTGATGTTAAGACTTCGATGTATGGCTTTGTGTTGTTGATGAATAGTTGGTCCAGATTGAAGGAGTGTCGGCTATTATATAATAGTTGAACTCAGCCATTTGTGTTACACACTTTCTTCCGCCGGTCTCCTCTCGTGATACCAAAATAGCTAATCATCATTGAATCATGTTGATGTCTACAAGGTCTGCTTACGGGTCCCTGAAAACTCATTGCGCTCGAATACACCTTGCTCCTTAATGATTACTAATCATTTTGTTTGGGTTGGTTTTGTTAATGAGTACTCGTTTTGCTCTCCTTTGCTCTGCCTATAGGAGTAATTAAGAGTTGCTGATAGACTCGAAGCGTGTTCAATGATCAACCGCCTGTCGTGTTCTAGCGTTCTGAATGCTCCTTTAATCCAACCTTCGGACCACTGTACTCCAACATCCAACCAAACCCGAGGCCTGCAGCCAGGAAGTTCAGGTCAAGGTTCACAAGTATAACCTTGAAGCCCAAGGTAATTACATCGGTTTTGAAGTTGGAAAACCAAAAACAAATTCCCTATTCAAACCAACTTGAGTGTACTTGCACGATGCCTGACAAGTGCTGTCTACTCTTGCAGGTACTATTTCTTCTGTTCCTTGCAAGAGTCCGCTGCATCTTGACGATTCGCCTTATACGTCGGCGATAACGTTCTCGTTCTCCTTAGTTTTCACCAACAATCATTCCACCGTACCATGCTACTTGCTGGTCCCACGGCTGATTCACTTACGTTGACTTCCTCTAAAATGAAAATTCAAGTATATAAATATATATATATATATATATATATATATATATATATATATATATATTCTAGCCTTTAAAATCGCTTAATATGTCTGCTAGTTGTGTGATGGTCGTGGTATTCTAGCCTTTAACATCGGTTAATATGTCTGCTAGTTGTGTGTTGGTCGTGGTTTCGATACCCCCGTGATATATTTTTTTCCTATGCTTTTGTGACCATCGAAATTCGCGCATGCAACGATGGCCCAACATTCGACTCGGATATATTTTCGAAAAATCCATCTTCTAACCATGCCAGTCTTTTCGTCTAGCCAATTGATTACCAAAACTTGCTCCCGTAGTTGATATTTGTTGAAAATACGAGTTGAAATCGCAATCTTTCTGTCTCAGTTTCTCCCAAACTGTGCCTAGCTCCTCTTCTGCATTGCTACCTGTCTCACGCGCGCTTAATTCACACATTTCCATTCTACGTCGCCTGACACTGTCGATTCTACATTGCTACCTGCTTTTCTTGATCACCTCTATCTGCCCTTTGTCGTCGCTGTACTCGCCCACACCTATGAAAATTTGCCATATCGACCTTCTCTACGCCAAATTACGTTCTTCTATACCCCTAACTGCGATACTGCATCATGTTCGTGTTGTGTGGATTGACTAGGCCAGTCAAAACATTGTTCAAACGTCCTATGACTGCTAATTAGTCAGAGGGAGGCCTTGATTGTCAACGACGGCCTGAAAAGTCGCATTGGAATTGAAGTATCTGGATTTTCGGACCGAAGATGGATTAAAAAAATAAAAAGAAGAATGAATTGTTGTTGGGAATTGGTCGGATGACTAATTAATCTATAAAATTTAAAAATAAAAATGCTAAAAATTGCATATATTACTAATCACTCCAATTTGCTCTAGATTTTTTTATTAAAAATCTACATAAAATATAAATAGTTATATATATATATATATATATATATATATATATATGTAAATCACGCAAGCGTATCAAACCGAGCAAAACGGATATATATATATATATATATATATATATATATATTTAAATAAAAGTAGTAGCATTCGACCGGATGGTCGGATAACTATATATATATATATATATATATATCTTTATTTTTTTTATAGAAAAAAAAGAAGAAGAAATAAATGCTCATCAGCTAATAAAATGGGCACCTGTTAATTTCTGCATATATTACTAATCACTCCAATTTGCTCTAGATTTATAATAATAATAAAATCTGCATAATATATATATATATATATATATGAAAATCACGCAAACGTATCAAACCGTGGATGGTACGTTGGTTCTATAAGGTACTCATACATTTTAAGGCAGCAGAGGCCACAATTGACTATCTCCGTGACAACCATAATCAGCTAAGGGTATATCCGGCGGAACAGGTCATAGACCAAATCTGTCAACATGAGAGCAAGGCCACCGTAGACCCTACCTTCAAGAAGTTGGCGAAGGGCGCACCAAGGGTGTAGAGTCAGCCAGGGAACATTTGAACAAGATTGTGGAAGCTCACAAGAGAGCCTGGGAGCGAGCAGATAAGGGCAAGGACTTTCCTAAGCGGTTGCTTAATCACTGCCTCATACAGGCCCTCGAGGACCTGACAGGTAATATGACGTATGAACGCACGCTACAACACCACATAGGTTGGGACCACCTGGATACTGAAGACCTTCTCCGCATTTTAAATCCAGACATACAAGAAACCGATGCCATCCTCAGACAACGGGTACGGACACAGATGAATGTGGGGGATAGGCGTAGACAGTTTCCAGCCCAACAACGAGATCGTATTTTGAATACGAATACAGGAGGAGGCAGCACACAACGCACAAGCACGTCTACCACCACCACGTGTTACGCGTGCAGAGCGGGTGCCCCACCCAGTTTCAGGCATATATCATCCTGCAAGCACTACCAGTCGAACAAACGGGTTGGATTCACATCCAACTCGGGCCGAGGGTTCAAGCAAGGCGTATCCTTCAATAAGAGTTTGCCCACGGTCAACACCATTACGGCTCTAATAGACTCGGACGACCAGCAAACGGAGCAGGAGGAGACCACGCCTACAGACACACACATTGCTTCCATACTGGCACACCCAGATGAAATCGAACAGGGTGAGTTGGAAGAGGATGCAATGTGGGAAACCATAGGCAGCGATCAGGAATAGGACGTAAGGGTGTCGGATGTAGATGCAACTTTAGTTTTCCCGTCTAGCACACCTGTGATACTATCGATCAAAGATCCATTACTTTCAATGGACAATCGAGTATTCATATCCATCCTGATTAACGGTAAGACATGCAGGGCGTTAGTGGATTCTGGGGCAAACAGAAGTTGCATTGATTCGACATCCGCACACGATTGGGGATTGCAAATTAAGTCGGCTCCGGAGGGATCCTATATATACCTGGCTGATCGTAGTCTTCGTACACGGCGAATAGGCTCAACCGTACAAACTCCAGTACGATATGGTCTAGAGCTCACAGAACAGTCTTTCGAGCTAATGAATCTACCACCGGCTATCGACGCGATCGTAGGCCAGGATCTTATGCCTGGCTTAGGGCTATACGTGGGAGGCCTTCAATCGCCATTCTCACCCATAGATCCAACGGAGCTAGACAAGCTATTGGAACCAATACCGTTGAGACGACCACCAGATTTGACCGAGAAAACCGGTGTTCGCCTTGACTAGACAAGGAACTGAGGGACAATGACGGTATTCGAGAAAAGGACAGGTGCAGACTGGAAGGAGGCGAAGTTAGATTGCCAGTGATACCAGATCAAGCTGCAAGGATGCGGAAGGCAGTAAGGAACTTTGTAGCAGACAAATGGATACCATGGGTAGATAGACAGGTGCAGAAGTGGATTCAAGATTTGGTCATAGTTCAAAGGGATACAGCCACTTCCGTCAACTTACCCTTGCTCGCCGTGCCAGAGTATACTCAATCTGGAGAACTAAAGAAAGTGCGAGTGTGTTTGGACCTCAGAGCGGTGAATGCATTAATACCGGCGGATCAGTTCATTATTCCCCGTATCAACGACATCATTGGTAACATCAAAGGGAAGAGATATTACACGACATTGGATCTAACCGCAGCGTACCATCGACTCCCAATTCACCCTGATTCTCAGTATCTATTCAGTTTCACACATGGCAAAAGCCAGTATTCCTTTACATCAGCGCCATTTGGACTACACACTGACGCAGCAGTTTCAGCGTACACTGAGTGTGATATTGCAAGGACTTCCGGCACACCACTACCTGGACGACATCGTAATAGCAACAGATGACTACGAGGAACACGTACGAGTAGTGAAAGAGGTCATTCGGCGGCTGACGTACCACAGTTTCAAGCTAAACCCTTCAAAATGTCATTTTGCAGTCAAAGAAATCATGATCCTAGGGAAGCGAGTATCGAAGGCCGGAATTGATATTTGCCATGAAAAGCAGGCCAAGCTCATTGACTGGCCAACCCCGAAGAAGTACAAAGACATTGCATCGGCCTTGGGATTAGCCAACTTTCTTCACGAGCACCTACCAAACTTTGCAGAGGTAGTTGCCCCACTCCGGGAATTTGTAAGACTGAAGCCTAAGGAAATCATTGGAGACAGGTGGGAACAGAGACACCAGCAAGCTTGGGATGCCATGAAGCAAGCCATGGTTGAGGCCGTAGTGTTGAAATTTCCCGTCGACGAAGTACCTTTACAACTCGAAACGGATGCAAGCGACTACGGTATTGGAGGTGCATTGTTCCAGACCATAGAAGGGAAGAATCAATACCTAATGTTCTTCAGCAAGACCCTCAACGCAGCACAGCGCAATTATGCAACACCCATGAAGGAATTATTGGCCTTGGTATATGGTCTCACACACTTCCGGGATCATCTCGAAGGTCAACGCTTTTCAGTGTTGACTGATCACAAGGCTTTTGGTGTATATGAACACACAGCTAAAGCTGAATCCGATGCTACAACGATGGCATCACATCATAGCGCCTTTCAATTTTACTATCTCGCACATCCCGGGTATAAAGAACGTGTTACCAGACGCATGGTCTAGGCTTCATGAGGGAACTGTTGAGACTGAGGACCCGGAGGTACTATATGCAGAATGTTGGCAAACTTTTTTCCAGATTACTTTGAGCAAGCGCAACGGATTATGGGTGAGAAATAATGTCGAGAGGTTTTTGCTTCGCAAGGATCACCATTTGCCACGCTACTACACCGACGACGAGGTGGACAAAGATCCATGGATGAACAGTTTGTTGCACATACGATCAGAGAACTTAAAGTGTGTTCCAATGGGCGAACATGAGCCTCTGTTTCAAGTATAGTTCTAAGGACAGCACACTCTTCCTTCTCATACAGTACGAGCAAGCACACCACGGGGCGAGTTTTCGAACAAGATTGTTAAATTAATAACTCAAGAAGTTGGAGTGATGCATGCAAAGTCGCCACCATATCGTCCTCAGGTTCTGGGAGCAGCGGAGAGAAGACACAAAGACATACACGAAGGAGTTCGCAAGCTATGTGAATCTTTGCCTACGGCATGGGATGTCCGACTACCACTTATTATGCTGTGCCAGAACCTCCGAATATCTCGGCGACACAAGACAGCACCATTCAGTGCTTACTTCGGTCGCCGTCATGTTCCGTTTGCTGACTTCACGGATGACCTTCCGGGAATCAGCCGGTCACCAATGAGGCTTGGGCACACCGGCTGGATCGTTTGCACGACACTATCTTGCCAACGCTTTACAAGGTCACGCAGAAATACGCAGACACACTATCCAGGCAGTTTGACCGCCTCCATGCTTACGATTTTATCGCATTTCAACCAGGGGATATGGTAATGGTACGGTCCGAAGGTCGCACAACCAAAGCAATGCGACCAATGTTTGGACCATACGTTGTCAAAGCCAGACAGGGACAAGGATATGAACTGACACACAAGGATGGTTCACCTCCAGATACTTTCAAAGGTAAACCAGTTAGAGTGTAACTTTTGCGACTAGTCCATAGAGCCACCGAAAAGCCTTTAGAAGATCATATGTGGCAGGATAGTTCCTCGTTCCGTTACATCATTCGACATAGACAGAATGATTCCACAGGGAATACAGAATACTTGGTTCGCTGGCGGGATGGTGATCCAACTTGGGAGTCAGCCGAAGCTTTTGACGATCCGAATGACATCGCGGCATACCACAAAGCCGAGCAAACTCGGCAGAAGAAGAAAGCGGCACAACAACAATAATTCCAACGTTACGTTGATGAATACCAGATGTCTACCATCTACTTCCGGATCTGAGTTTGTCTCTCCTCGTGAGATTTCACCACGGTATAGAGGCGAACGACGATTCCACAACTCGAGCTTATAGGTGAGCATAACTCCAGCGGATACCCTAGCTTATGGGGGGGGTGAAAACATACCGGCGGATACCCTAGCTTATGGGGGGGGTGAAAACATACCAGCGGATACCCTAGCTTTTGGGGGGGGTGAAAATATACCAGCACAGCCGGGATGGTTCAAAAGACCAGTATCCAAGGCACGAACTTACTCAGCAGAAGGATTTCATAAGTTTATATATATATATATATATTGTTTAATTTACACTACTAGTTTTATATGTTAAATTTTCAATAGTTTAAGAGGTCATTTATTTTTGAAGCTCTTCAATCACTGGTGACACTTGAGCTTGAGGGGAGTGTGGTAGAAGTCCCCTTAAACCACTATCAGTGTGGAGTTAGAATTAGTTTACAATTAATTCACACGAGGTGAATTATTTGTAGACCACGTAGACAATCAAATATAAGAATAAATACACCGCACTGAGCCTCAGGGAGACTCAGGAGGTTTTAGTATCGTATTTTGATGTGTTTACTACACTAATTAATCTATAAAAAATTTAAAAAATAAAAATGCTAAAAAATTGCATATATTACTAATCACTCCAATTTGCTCTAGATTTTTTTATTAAAAATCTGCATAAAATATAAATAGTTATATATATATATATATATATATATATATATATAAATCACGCAAGCGTATCAAACCGAGCAAAACGGATATATATATATATATATATATATATATATATATATATATATATATATATATATATATATTTAAATAAAAAAGTAGTAGCATTCGACCGGATGGCCGGATAACTATATATATATATATATATATCTTTATTTTTTTTATAGAAAAAAAAAAGAAGAAGAAATAAATGCTCATCAGCTAATAAAATGGGCACCTGTTAATTTCTGCATATATTACTAATCACTCCAATTTGCTCTAGATTTATAATAATAATAAAATCTGCATAATGTATATATATATATATGAAAATCACGCAAACGTATCAAATCGAGCAAAACGGAAGGTGGGGATTCCTTTTCACTTATCTGTGCTCGGAAGACTTTGCTTCTGTCGTAATTTGCAAGCTCCTTTCAGCTACCCGGTTCTGAGGGAGATCAACTCCTGTAATTTGTCAATAAAATGAACTTCTCCGTCCACTATTATCCTCGAGATAAAATCGAATAATACACCTGAAGTAACTAGTCGTAAAAATGTAGTAAACACATCAAAATACGATACTAAAACCTACTCAGTCTCCCCTGAGGCTCAGTGCGGTGTATTTATTCTTATATTTGATTGTCTACGTGGTCTACAAATAATTCACCTCGTGTGAATTAATTGTAAACTAATTCTAACTCCACACTGATAGTGGTTTGAGGGTACTTTTACTACACGTCGACCGCAGTCACCCCTACTCTTGACATACCCTGACTCTTCACGTGTCACCCTAATTGCATCATAAACTTGTACCTCGGCAGCAGGTTCCCTGTGACTATCATCTTCACTAACAAACTACCTCCTACAAGACAGCAGCAGAGCCTATTGCCTTCCTGTAATATTATCCTTCCCTGGTTTGGTCTACAGTACGCACGGTAGATTCGTTTACGTACCCAAATATATCCCTTTTCGAAGCTCCTTGCATGCATGACCCTATTGGCCTCAAATAAATCGCAGCTGCTTTAAATTGCTTTTATGTGATTCCTGGCTCGCCGATCGACACTTAACATAAAAAATCATCGCCACAAAAACATCTCTAACCTTGTTTTTTTGTTTATAGTGTTTCGTGAATAGGGCTGTTTGTAAACTTTGATGGATATTTCTATGTTTTAAACTATGTTATATGAACTAAGATACAATTTAAGTCAGTTAGGATTTAGCAGTAGTAGCTTGTGTAAGAATGATCGGGACTGCCTTTTGGTAAGAGCCTTAATATCCTCGATCACACAGGACGTACCTCTGTAAACTTCGATTAATATTTCTATGTTTTAAACTATGTTATATAAATTAAGATACAATTTAAGTCAGATAGGATTTAGCTGTGGTAGCTTGTGCAAGAATGATCGGGACTGCGTCTTGGTAAGAGCCTTAATATCCTCGATCACACAGTACGTACCTCTAGCTGTTCTTTATTAAATAGTTTTCACTAGAAGTACTAAGTATTCATGACCACATGCCTAATTTGTAGATAGACATAATAACGTAAGTCAAGTTAATACATTGGCTAATATATATAAAGTTCCATCTGAAGAAAAGTTAAAAAAGAAAAAGACTTATTGGATTTTGGAGATTGGCGAGAAGACCAAAACCTGTAAGTAGTAGTTCAGAGATTATAAAATTTAGTTTATAATATCCTACATCTACTATCGTCACAAATAGGTCCAAGTAAATGAGTCATACCAAATACTCGGGCTATTGGAGCCATCAAAGTGAATTTAGAACACTTTGGAAATATTGGAAAAAGAGCTTGTACTAAATTATTTAAAATACAAATAAAACCAATGTATTATCTCAATTGATCTTGATATTTTAGACTGACCGGAGGCCGTATTTCTACATAGCCCCCAGTAGCTTTTAGAACTACGAACGTACGTTAAGATACGATCTAGTTGGTAAAGCGAAAACCAAAGTAAAACCGGTTTCGGTCATGACTTATCTAGTAAGTATGTGCCTATATGTACGAGTTCAAGACTCATGTTGTACTCTATGTCGTTTAGTATTTGGTCCAGTAACCATTTCCGATGTAGGCGCCTTACGTTTATTATTTGGTAAGGTAATAGCCAAAGGCTGTTCTTCATTAGTAAGTAAGATCGAATAATTTTCTGCTCTGTTGGTAATCAAATCAGAAAGCTTAGTCACATAGGAAGCAGGTGGCAAATAGGGATTTTCAGATCCATCCGGGTTTGTAGTCACCTGACGAAACCCTTTCCATTTATCTCGTGTGTTCTTATGTAAACGCTTATTCCATTTCTTATTAAAAATACGAAGGAAGTCACGAAATTCACGAAACGCATCGGAGGTTAGCCAAGCTACTGTTCCATCCATAAAACGGGTCCTGTATCTTCGGATGTTTTGGCAATTCTATCTTTGACTTGTGACTCCATAGCGAATCAAATGAGCGAGCGAATGAGGGTTTGGAGGTAGGGATACGATGAGTGTCTAGATTAGTTGCGCTAGTACCATCTATGTTATTCATTTCGTAAATATCACTCTTCTCATCATAGTAGGAAATAACAAAAGGTCCGATTGTCTTAGAAGAGAGTTCGGTAACGTTGGCATTGCGATTTATAATGTTGACATAATCGCCAACTTTGAACTGAACAATGTTTTTAGTGTTATTCCATCGGTCATACGCTTTAAGTAGGGATAATATTATTTATTTCAAAAATGACAAGTATGTATGTTACAATGTATGAACATATGGTATGGCTCTCATAGTCGCTGTGGTGGTTCAGGAAAGATTATGGGAAGAAGTGGTCAGTAAAATCCTGTTTGAAGCTTTGACCAATTGAGTCGACAATGGAAGATATGCGCCGAGTCAATTCGGGCCGGTGTTGACAAAACACTGTTACTATCGTATATTCGCTTGCTGACCTACTAAGTAGAGTACCCACCTCTGTGGTACGGATCGGGTCTGCGCCGTGTAGTGCCGCGGAATGGTTTAGTGCAGAGTATGAAATACCGAGAAGGACCAGGTTATCCGTCGTAATCCGATCGAGGAGCGAGGATGGGGGAAAACCAATGCCGCACCAGACCACGGATGAATTCGGTATGTGTTGGCTGGCCTGGATCGGAAGTATCTTAGGCGGGACCAACAAGCGCGATGGTTTGGTTTGAACCGAAATTCGGAAGTAGTACTAACACGGCGTGATTAGCCGGGGTATGGGGAACATCTGTTGATGTGTCAGGGACGGGTGAGGGTACGGTGGTTCTTCAACATGCTGGAGAAAAGATCCAAGATGTTCGTGGAGGGTCCAGATACCGTGGAAGTCGTGGCACTCCTGTAATTGCTGAAGAGAGGATGCGTCCAATCAGTTGTTGGATGCAGGTAAAGTGGCTGGTAGTAAACTTGTGGCTACCGGGGCAGACAGGGCAGAGATAGCCGTCGGTGCGGTAGTCGAGCAATGTGAAGACACGATTTTTGTGCTCGAGTAAACAGGGGTAAATAACGTTCTGCATATGCTCGATCTTTTGTAGCCACGGAGTAACGTGTTTCTCGGGCACAGTTTTGTCAAACGTTGCTTGTAATTCACTATAGCGGCCAAAGAAATAGTGAAACGGGAGTGTACCAGTTTGAGAATTCATGCAGTTATTCATTTGAGTCTGAACCCATTTCAAATGATAAGGCCACATATCCTCAACGTCGTCTAGTGCGGTACGCAATAGCTTCTTTTGTTTTCTATGACGTGTCTCATTTGCACCCTGCGTTTGAGGTTTATAAGGAACACCACGACTATGGGTCATGCCTGATACGAGTATAGGTGCCTTCATTACGTCGGTACAAAACTCACTACCGTTATCAGAACATAGTACTCGGGGGAAACCGAAGTCATTAAAGACATGATAGCATAGCTCTGCCACTGTTTGCGGGCGTTTGTTCGGTATTGCATAAAGCAAGATATAGCAAGCCACACATAAGAAATGACAGATAGATACATCGCCGGTATGCTTGGATCGCGGGAGTTTAACCAAATCGACTATGACTCGGCGCATCGGTTGGTCTTCTGTCACACTTTTTTTAGGGGTGCCCAACCGTAGCGCTTGATCTGGTTCTTTTCACAATCAGCACAGCGTCAGCATACTTCACTTATGGTTTCTTTCAGCGCCGGGTGATCAAGCCCTGCACTAGCCATCTTATAAGTATGCTCATATGCCCGATGAGTTAGAGTATGTATTATTTTAACTCTACTCTCTTCTAAGTCAGTCAGATTCTGTGTAACGCTGAATGGATGAACCATAGTCCCGTTAGATAGGGCAACTTCAGTATTAGAAGGGGTAGACTCCTGAGATACGTAATTAACCACATTAGATTGTTGAAGTATCTTCTTCAGTTGTTCCGCAGCTCCTGGCTGTTCTTTAAGCAGCGCTTTAAGTAGTTGAGTGAGCTTCAGGTTCTCTTAGAGCTTTTGAGTCTTTGATCCATGGCCTTAGCTAGTTCCATGTTTTTTTTTACGATCTAATGCCGTCTCGATTTGCATTACCTCGACTGCATTCCTGTTGGGTGCATGTGTTGTACGAGTCTTGGGCTTTTGTTCAAACTCCTTAGACTCCTCTAGTTTAGCTAAGAACTCGGTTGAGGGTTTCCACTTAGTGGTACCTGCAGGACCGATGCGACAAACGATGGTGTGTTTTCAAGGCGTCTTCTTAATAGAATAGGATCCCTGATACGAGAACGTATCGATTTCACAGTCGACACAGATAGGCTCGTCTTGTATCCTATTAACTAAATCACATATCCATGGGTCGGAGCTACGTAAGGGACAACACATCGTAATGGTAGATTTAGTAATATCAACATAATTTAACAACTATGCGTTAAGTTGCCAAGGTGGGTTAGCCCACGCATTATGCTTTGATATGTCAAGTTAAAAGGCATCACCTTTAGGATGAGTCAACGACCTATAATCAGAAACCTGTTTGTTATGTTCTGCGGCGAACATATCAATAGTAAATGGACCCCATCTTGATTGAGCGAGGTTAAACCATTTCTTATTAAGCATCCAAACGGTTGCTAATAACTCTTTAACTGTTTTCTGGTAGTCAGGGACAAGTCGAGAGAACATGTTAGGAAGATGATTATGTATTCCTGGTATGTGTGTAATGTTAAAAGCTAACTTAGCAATAATGTCATGCCAGCGGCTCACCAACTGTGAATCAGGGTTCATATCCTTTAAATATGTCAAAGACTTTTGGTCACAGGCGACAGTGAAGTAACTTCCTTAAAGGTAGTCTTTAACTGTCTTAGCGCAGTAATTATAGCAAGGAGCTCTTGTTTAACGCTAGGGTGATTCCGTTGACTCTTATTGTAACTCTTGCTAAAGAATTGTATGTAGTGTGGTTTACCATTTATCGTTTGGTATAGCACTCCACCTACCGTTCGATCTGAAGCATCGGTTGCTACTTGGAATGGGACGCCATCCACAGTGTATTGCATGATGGGTGCGTCCATTACTATTCTTTTGACTAGCTTGAATGTAACATCACATTAGTCCAGAGCTTCCCCAAAGGTCCTTTTATTGTTCTCAGATATTGAAGTATCTTAAAGTGTTTTAAGTGTTAAGTGAATAGTTGTGATTTGTTTGATTCGAGTCCCTGCTTTTATATGCACTGGACTCGTAATTCTTGAGCCATTAAAAAACATCTCTTAAGGTGAAAAAGATTCTCACTTATTCTACGATCCAATCCAAAGGCAGCGTCACCACGTCTTCAACGATTGTGGCTTCCATTGTAGTCTTTGGCCTTATGCTCTTAGATTGTACTTTTCCGATAGTTAGGGATGCCTTTATGCCCATCAGAGATATTCTATATTGATGATTCCATACTCCCGGCATTTCGGTTCCGAGATAATTCCATCTAAAATATTTCTGTGTCCCTCTCTGAGTTTAAATTCTCTCCTTGGTTGTTGCTGGGATAAACCTTGTTGAGTCTCCGCTGTTTGGCCGTAGTTTTATGCTTGGTAAACAATACTGGTTTACTGCGATCAATACTCCCCCTGAAGCTGGAGATGTAGTTTGACGGAATCCAAGCTTCTCAAAACAAAATTTGATCCCTAGGTGTGCTTCGAAGATGTGGCCAAAAATTAGACTGATAATTTTTTTTTATTCTTGCCTGTGATATCCTGTAAGAGGGGAAAATAGGACTGAAAAATATTAATATTGTGAAGTATATTACGGATCAACAGGTGTATTGGTTAGGTGGTAAAGTACTTCGCTAAAAAATGTATAGGTCAGTGGTTCTATTCCCGCTGGCTTCATAAATTTTGCATTTGGTGTTAATCTGGTTGGCCCATGGCCCAGTTGAAAATTGTCCTGTGCGTTGCGTTCGAATGTTTGATCAAAATGTGTATGGTCAGAAGCCCCAAAATTGGAGAGAGGTTCAGCCCACTGCACGCAGGCCAGAAAGTCGGACAAAAACAAACAGGACAAAGATCAACTCAGTAACCCGTAGTACAATCATAAATGCAGGGCACAATTATATTTTTCAAAAAATAATATATATAAAAGACAAGAACGTTAATATTTTCACGGTCTGGCCTGAAAAATCCAACATTTGAATTTTTAGCTCTTTTTATTTTTCATATTGCTCGTTGCTCGTTAGCTTTCATCATTGGGAGCTCATTGCACACAGCTTGTAACTTTGAGAGTTCATTATCAAAATTATTTGTTTCAAGAGATATTTAAGCTTTCCAGCCCCGCTTTATCGGGTTCTCAGTCTCTATGCTCTGTGCGAGTATGCATTCTCTCCAGCTACAGGCTTAACCATGGTTTCTTGTGTTTAACGAATAATTTTCCCACGAGTGCTTTCATTAGAGCATCAGCAGTCATCTTGTCTGTGGGCGTGTATCGTAAGACCACCGAGTTGTCTTGAATTTTATCCCGGATAAAATAGTGTCTTAGGTCCAGGTGTTTCGTCCTACGGTTCACCTTATCATCTTCAGCAATTTTTATCGCCGATTGGTTGTCTTGATTGATGACAATTGGTCCAATGTTGATACCAAGTTCCGACAGTAAATATCGCAACCAACAGATTTCCTTTGTGACATCATTTAGAGCAATGATTTCTGCTTCGCAAGTAGACTGTGGTGTCAATTTCTGCTTTCTTGATCCCCAAATCACAGGTGCGCCGCACATAAGCGTTGATTTTTGGTCTGTTGCGTCAGAGGCAAAGCTTGCATCAGCGAAAGCGACCGGCTGTAGGGATATCTCAGGGTCAAACCTCAGTCCATATCCAGAGGTGCCCTTCAGATATCGAAGGACTTGCTTGGCAGCATTCCAGTGACGTAGGAATGGTTTGTCAAGGTACCTGGATAATTGGTTCACGGCGAATGTGATATCTGGTCGTGTACCATCAGCTAAGTACCGAAGGGCGCCGATGAGTTCTCTGTAGAGCATATTTCCGGCGAGCCTGTCAGAATGACATGGTGTCAAATCCGTATTGTGCAGAGGTACTGGTGACGGCTGAGCATTTTCCAAGTTATATTTTTGGAGTAATGTGCTGACGTAGATTTGTTGGTGTATGGTGACTACTCCTGAGGGCAGAAATCCCATTTTCATTTTTAAAACCCATTCTGCTTTTGGCATTGATTTTGTTGACCATTTTTTGAATAAAATTGCCTCCAAAATATCCAAAGTTCAGTTTGTCGGAGGCCGTCGCAATTTTATCGTCCACGTATACAATGACCAGGTCCGAGGTGCCGTCGGATTTTTTTCGGAAAAATAATGATGGGTCTGATCGCGTTGGCTGATATCCCTGTTGACCTAGGACCTCATAGACCTCCACGAAGTATAGATAACCAGATTGCTTTAGGCAGGTGTAGTCCCTGTGGCATCCTCATATATACGTAACGATCCATTTTCCCGTTTAAGTATGCATTTGGCGAGTCGAACTGTCTGACATGCCATTTCTTACTGGCTGTTCGTGCCAAACAAATGCGGACAGTCTCTTTGCTCACTGCCTTGGCGTCACTCCGTTCGAAATCCACTCCTTCGACAGCATTATATCCGGCTACGGTCAGTCGTCCTTTAAATCGCTCGATTTTTCCAGCAGAGTCCATTTTAGGAGTAAAGACCCATTTGGAGTTCATAATCGCGCTTTTTGCAGGTTTAGAGTCTACAAGAGTAAAGGTCCCTCGTTTCACTAGGTCTCGGACTTCTTTGGTCGCTGCGTCCATCCACTCCTTTTTATTGGAAAAATTGTCAATTTCACGGAAAGTATTGGGAATTGGGATTTGCGCTGGCGTAGGTTGTTGCTGATGTTGAGTAGCTGAAAAGGCAGTTGTTGAGTTTCTTCTTCGTCCAGAGCGACAACTGTCATTACTCTTGTTGCTCATCCAGGCTGGATTATCTGAAATTTGCAAATTTGTGACTTCTCTCGAAGATCGGTGTCGGCCTTTTTCCGCTTTGAGATGTGTGCGGATATGGTGTCAGTCTGGTCTTTGGAAGCAGCAGAATAATTTGATGTTGATAAAATGTCAGAGTCCTCCGACTCTCGATGGCGTTTACTAGAGGTGTTTTGAGTGATTTCGCCTGGGTCCATAGGCTGTAAAGATACAGTTGATAAGTCGTCGTTCGTCGGCTCAGCTTTTCTTCCTGTAGTCTGCTCCGTACACTGTCCATCCTTCCATATGTAAAATTAATCCTCAAAAGCGTATATCTCTGGTTCGTGATACTCCGTTGGTTTCTGGACTAAAACTCGAAAGGTACCAGAGGTGGTTCGCTGAGGGTTAGCCATCACAATTCTACGGCGAGCACGTTTATCCCATTTGTTGCTTTTAGTCGTCTTCATTCATAAACATTTGCTGCCGAAAGTTCGAAAACGGTTATAGGTTGGTTTACGACCAGTAAACCTTTCGATTGGCGTTGTCGGGTTCCTCTTACTCCCGACGTTGTTGTGAGCGTCTGTGACATGTTGGTATGCTTCACTCCAAAATTCATCACCTAATCCTGAGTTGTGCAGAGTCGCTCTAGCTCTTCCTAAATTAGTACGATGGCTCCGCTCAATTTTTCTATTGTGTTGTGGTGAGTCTTTTGGTGTTGATCGAATATCGTAGCCAAGTCTTTGTAGGTTAGTCTCTACTTCCTTATCCACAAATTCCGAGCCTCGGTCGAATTGTAAAATGTTGATGCTTTTCGTCCACTTAGTACTGTTAATTCGTTCAATGCTCCGAGTAAGGTGTCATATACTACAGGCGCTTTCTTGGTGGACAGAGGTTCGAATTTCTCAAAGTTGGAGCAATCGTCTATGAGAGTAAGGCCATAGCAATTTCCTCCAATACTCCGTTTAAATTTTCCAATAAGGTCAATATAGAGTAAGTCCATTGGGTTTTGTGATGGGGCGTTCTTTCTGATTTTTCGTGTCCGACTTCTGACAAGTTTACCCATGATACAAGACTCGCAGTTTGCATGGTAGTCGATAGGTGGCAGGATACCAACTCCAGATCGTTAATAATGTCTAGAGTCCCACTAGGTTTAGCCATTGTTATTTTGTCAGTCGTAGATGCTCTTCGGCCGAAAATTATCTCGGATTCTATAGCTTTGATAGGTGAAGAGATAACGTCCTCCCTAAATTTATCGCTAAAAGCTTCATCTTCTTCGGAGTCGCTGTCAGACAGCAGGTTGGGTAGGTCATCGTAGTCATCCTCACTAAAGCTGTCGAGTAGAATTCCCGCCGGTCCATCGTCTTCGTCTGAACTATAATTATTTAGAGTAAAATCTGATAGTTCTCTCTCCTCCGGCTCGATGTTAGTCTTATTCACGTATCCGAGGCAATTTTCGGGGGTAGCCATGATGGCTTCTGGCATATCCTCATCTGACAATTCGATGTCAGATTCGACATAGTCGGCAATTGCTGAAAATGCTTTAACGCCTTTATCGTCACTACTAGAATTCTGCTCATGATTCATGTCCAAATTGAGCGTTACTTTAGGAGGTTTACGCATTTCTTCCCTGGAGTAGTATCCTCTTACGTTAGATGCTTTTCTATAAAATTCGTTACGTTTATCTTGATGATAGCTGGGTTTCTTCAACGGATAGTCGGCGCGTCGTGAGTAGGGTGTAGATTTCGGTACTGAATCGTCTTTGCGGTGGGGCTTGCACTCCTCAGTTTTTTTACGGTGATGGCGATCGTCGGAGTTATTTCCACGATTGTTAGAATATCGATTTTCATAAGGTTTGCGATACTCCCTGCGGTCAGAGTAAATGTGCGGTCTGGGTCTGCGATGCTTGGATCGGCAGTCACGAGCAATGTGACCTGGTTTGCTACAATTGAAGTACTTTGTTCTGCTCTGGCAGAAAGTGCTCTCTCTCCTCCTCGAGTCTCTGTATTAGAGGTCGATGTTTGAATTTCCTTCATATCAAATTTTCGGAGATATTCGCAGAGCTCCTCGTAACTTACGACGTCAGTATCGACTGTATTGAGATGAGTCCTTGCAGCTTTAAACCGTTTTTTTGAGACCTTCTTTCAAGACGATTTTAAAGTCAATCTCAGACGGTGGAGCCTCGCATTTCTCCAATTCCATTTTTTTCAAATTAATATCACCGATAAAAGCTTCCAAAGTTTCATTACTCTTCTGCGTTTTTGCCCAGAGCTTCTTTCTTAAGCGGCCGATACCTCCCTGGGTGTCAATCTTGAATTTGGTTTCCAATGCCTTAAAAAAATGCGTAGAGTTCTTTCATGATGTGGAGTAACTCCTGTTGAAGTCTACGAGAGATCGTATGATAAATTGACTCAGACGCGGCTCCACGGTCTTCTTGAGTAAACGTTTCACGTTGAGTCTCATAGTAGTTATCGGGTGGTGTAGCGACCTCGATCAGTTGTAGGCGACCCTGTTTCATCAGGATCATATCCAATTGAGCTTTCCGTTGGTCACACTGGACCGGCTTATCCAGAATTAGAAAATTAACCTTTGGGTTCAAATCGAAGCTTGCCATTCTCAGAGTAGAGGTAAAACGGACCTGATAAGTTATTGTTCTCAGATATTTTAAAGTATCTTAAAGTGTTTTAAGTTTTAAGTGAATAGTTGTGATTTATTTGATTCGAGTCCCTGCTTTTATATGCATTGGACTCGTAATTCTTGAGCCATTAAAAAACATCTCTTAAGGTGAAAAAGGTTCTCACTTGTTCTACGATTCAATTCAAAGACAGCGTCACCACGTCTTCAACGATTGTGGCTTCCATTGTAATCTTTGGCCTTATGCTCTTAGATTGTACTTCTCCGATAGTTAGAGATGCCTTTATGCCCATCAGAGATATTCTATATTGATGATTCCATACTCCCGTCATTTCGGTTCCGAGATAATTCCATCTAAAATATTTCTGTGTCCCTCTCTGAGTTTAGATTCTCTCCTTGGTTGATGCCGGAATAAACCTTGTTGAGTCTCCGCTGTTTGGCCGTAGTTTTATGCTTGGTAAACAATACTGGTTTACTGCGATCAATACCTTTGTGCAGCCGTAGGTGACTGAAAGGCTTTAAGTAATGAGAAAGATGAGGTACCGAATCCGAGAAGAAGTTAACAAACCCACACACAGAGTTCACATCTCTTCCAGTAATCGGTGTTGATAAATTCAACAGAAATTGTTTCTCGCCAGGATCAATTTCTACTATTGCTGCAGATACCTTGTAACCAAGTAAGTGTATAGTATCTTTAGCAAAAGAACACTTGTCCTCGTTAATCTTAAGTTTGGCATGTTTTAGTCGCTTTAAAACTTCCTTGACGAATTTAGCATGTTCATGTGCTGTCTTTGTAAAGATAACTATATCATCTAAATATACTGATATGATATCCGACAGGTCCGCAAATAGTTCCATCATAACTTGTTGGAAGAAAGAAGATAGCATGTGTAAGCCTTCAGGTTCACCTTTAAACTAGTACTTCTTACCTTGCCAAGTAGAGGAAAAGCATTTCATATGCGGCTCATATTATTGTAATTGATGCAATGCAGCTTGTAAGTCTACCTTGGAAATGATAGTCGCACCTTCCATTTTGTGTAGTATCTCGCTTATCTTTGGTAAGGGAAAACTATGTCGCGGAATTAGTTTGTTGGTTGGCGACAGGTCTAGTACTACTCTTGTATTACTAAACGTTCCATCAGACTTATATTGATCGACCGCTAAGAGAGATAAGTTAATTGGGGTTGCATCATAATTGATTTCAATTATACCCTGTTTTAACCAATCTTTAATTTGGGTTTTGACAACGTCTTTGTGTCTCCAACTTACGTAGTTATGTGAAGGACACTTTAGCTTAGAAAAGTCGACGTTTGTTAAGTCAAGCTTAACGTACCCGTTAGAGAACTCAAACATACACCAGTCAGTTATTGCAATCTTTCTGTTTTGTATAATTAAGTCCATAATTATATCGGTAAAGTGCGGAATCATATTCTTTGCTTCACCTTTCGGAGGGTTGGGTATCTTTAACATGTCATCATGTGACTGTTTTTTATTTGGGTCTAGCCCATTAAGAAGACCAGTGAGAGTTATACCTAAACTGAGAAGGTCAGTCATTCCTTCTTAGAGTACAATGTAGTAGACTTTAAATAAAGTGCAAATGTATATATTTATTTCTGACCTCACCTTTGGTTTTATACCGAAGTTCGCTAGTGTTCAGCCGCTTGGGCTGGCCAGGGTAAAAACTCATATGGTCGGTATGAGAAACCTTATGCAGAACACTTCAACACTTCGATGCTTTTCTATTTCAACTTCTCTGCAACTAAATTTCACGCTGATCACATGATGCCTTTTCTCATAGGTTGTGACTCACATAGAGCCGCAGCTATTATTAAAATGTTGTGGTTGACAGGCTTAATTCACTCTCGGGAATCGGTTGAGAAACTTAATCTGCTCTCGGAAGTCGGTTAAGTGATAACTCAACTCGAGAGAGTAATTTGAGCAACTTGATTAGCTCTCGGGAGTGAGCTAACTCTAATGACTTAGCTCTCGGGAGTGAGCTGACTCTAATGATTTCCATAAATCAAAGATGGTTTTTTTGCTGTAAAATCTGGCCTGAGACCTGTAGTCTCTCACTCCCCCTCAATTTTACAATCAACAAGGGCTGAAGTCTGAAGACTGAAAATTAGAAACTGAAGACTACTGAAGGTTGAAGACTTAAGACCTGGATTGTGAAATTGTTGACTCTGTAGATTGATTGAGCGATAAGCGTTAAATCAATGTATATTTGTCGAAGACGTTTACGAATTGGTGCTGTTGAGTACTGTCTCCTGAAAATTGTTGAAAACGTTGACTTTTCTGAAGAGTAGATGATCTCCTGTACAGTGACAGGCTTCACGACTGGCGTGGATAATCTTCTGTAAGGGGACAGGCATCACAATTTCGCAGGTAAAAATACTCGAGATTTTCTTGAAAAATACATTTCGCTTACCGAATCGGTGTGCACTGTGGCGTGGATGCTGGGGGACAACTCCCTTCTGCGTTGAGGCATGTTGGTTTGACTTTGGGATGTGGCCTGAGAGGCTGAGACTCGGAGACTGTGAGGCTAAGATTTTCTCTTGGGTCTTGGAATGTGCGGCTCTTATGCTACGGTCTGGCTGCTATCCTTAGTATGGTTGCTTTTAAAGAAAAGCTAATTTTTTTATTGAATTGACCAACGAAATTCGTGTAGTGATAAGTTCTACCCATTGAGGACAAAAATTCAGGCTCCCAGTGGTATTTTTTTATTTAATTTTTAATTTTGTGTTAGTACTCACAATACATAGAGGGGGCGCTTTGAAAGGGGGGGGGGGGTGGAAACAGTGTGAGGGTGTGGTCCCTGTAGGGCCTGTGGGCTGCGAAATTCACAATTTTGTTTGTGTCCTGCGAGTGAATTTCTATACAAATTGTCACAGGTATGCAACTTTTACGATATTACGCATAAAAGTTGAAAAGAACCAGTAAGTTACTGATATTATGTGTATCGATGAATAGAAATTGTCTACGGGATTCAACTTAACTTCAGACTATTTTATGTCGAAACACAGTCGCACAAATAAATACTTGGGTGTCTATCGATAGGAACAATTATGTGAACAAATATACAGTTATATATTGCGTGTACTTTACTTATAATTTCATTTTCACATATAATACAAACAGTTTGTACACACTCTTTTTACAAGGTACGATATATCTGTATATTCTCAGTCAGAGATAGAAGCACAAAGCATTTAATACCAGCTTACCTTAAAATACCTACCTTTATTATAAATTGAACTAAGTTGATACTGGCACCCGAATCATTAGTCTGTCGCGTATGTCGGTAAACTTCTCTCAGCTGAGTGGCTTCGTGAAGGAATCACTGAGTAGCTTTTGATGGTATGTATTTTAGCTTGATGGTGTTGTTCGATGTGAGTTCTCTGATGTGATGATATCGTAGATTGAAATGTTTTGTACGGCAGGATATCGTGATACCGTTTCCCATCAGTATTGCTGACCTGTTGTCCGGTTCTATGGTGGTGGGTTCTACGAGCGGAATGCCGAATTCTGTGAAGACAATCTTAGCCCATACTGCGTCTTTGGCTGTATCAGATTGTACGACGTATTCTATCTCTGCTGTAGCCGTTGTTACTAGTCGTTGTAAGTTTGTTCCCCGCATGAATGGTGCACCTGCTATAATGCCCACTTGTCCGGTGGTAGATCGTCGTGTTGGGTCATCGTTAGCGAAGCTACTGTCTGCACTCAGATAGGGAATACATGGTTCTTTGTTCGTGTATTCGAGTCCGAAGTTCTGAGTACCAGCGAGATACTTCAAACAGCGCTTGGCACCTCTGAAGTGGCGGTACTGAGGTGCTGTCAGATAGCGACTTAGGATTAAAACTGCAAAGCATATATCCACTCGTGTTTGATCTACAAGGTATCGTAGCTGACCCACTAGCTTGTTGTATTGTGTGATTGTTGGGACGTCTGAGCTTGCCGCCTTTTTCGGGAGATATGCATGTTTGTAGGATGTATTTCCACTTGGCACTTAAGAAACCACAACGGTAGACCCATATCAACAGCGTTCCATTCGCCCTTTATTGCGTCAGCTAGTTTCTGTCCGTCGGTCTTACTCTGACATGCTGCAATTTTGTCATCTAAGTGTACAATAATGAAACAAGGTCCACTATGTGTTGTTTGATGAACAGTGCTCCATCCGATTGTGCTTGTTTATAACTGTGTTGTATAGCAAACCGATGGATAGCTTTAAACCAGTAGTGTCCGCTAGGCGGTAGACCGTATACGCAACGGTCAACTCGACATCCAACCTTTGTATCTCCTTGCTTGTGCCTTTCGCATAGTTTTCTCTGAGACGGGTCCAATAGATGTTCGATGAGATCGTATCCTTGCGGCACTCGCATGTAGCTGGGGGTATCCAGATCTTAAGTGAGGTAGGCCGAGGGTGTATTAGAACTAGATAGATCCTGAGTGTTTCCTTGGCTACTGGGGCATAGCTTTCATCGTAATCGACTCCCTCTTTTGCATTGAATGCTGCTACATTCAGACGTGATTTGAGTCGTGTGACTTGTCCTGATTCATCCGTTTTTGCCGTGAAGACCCATCGAAGGGGGAATAATGATTTCTCTCGCGGTTTGTTGTCAACCAGAGTGAATGCCTTGCGCTGTATCACCAAGCTCTCCATCTCCGAACGTGCTGATTCCTCCCAATCGGCTGCGTTTGGGATCTCATATATACCTTTGTATGTTTTCGGTTCCATTGCTGCAGTTGCTGAATTGACAGTGTGCATAGTGCTAGGAGTTCGTCTCTTACGGCGGCTATTGTGATACCAGTCGACATTATTATCATCTATCGCAAGGTCCCGCAGAGAGACTTGGCGACCTTCTGTCGTTCTTCTAGCAATGTTGTGTTTTGGTAGTCGCTGCAGAAGCCTCCGACTCGACGGTATGCACTTCGCTCTCAGCAGGTTGTTGTGTTGACGATGAAGTTATTTGTAGTTGTTCTGAGTTGCTCGACTTGTGCGTCACAGTTGGCTGGGCTTGTTGGCTAAGCATATCTTCCGTTGTCGATCTTGCCCTTGCGTCTGTTTGGAAATCGCCATTCTCGATTTGGAGGAATGTAGTACTGTTCGTAGTGTCAGGTGGTGCGATAGCGGTTGTACATTTGTTGTCTTCCCAGACAAAGAATTCATCTTCGAATATATAGACGTTTCGGCTTTGTATTATACGCTTGGTCAGTGGTGAGTATATATGATGCGAGTCCGGTGTTGTGTCCAAGGGTTACGCAAGAAGAATGCCATCCAGTGCTTTGTCGTCGAGTTTACCGTCTGGATCACGGTTCTTGTATGCGATGTGACACCCGAATGTTTTGAACATATCTATCGGAAATGCGTATCCTGTAAACTTCTCGTATGGGGATGAGCTCTTCTCTTTGGTGGGTATAGCATTGTATATGTTGGTAGTTTGAATCAGTGATTCAGCCCACATAGTAGTCGGTAGACGTGCATACTTCAGTTGTGCAAGCATTCTAAGGACCAGTGTACCATGGAGTCTCTCTACCTTGCCATGGTATTGTGGCGTGGCCGTAGGTGCGTACCTCGAGCAGTATCCCAAATACGCAAGCATACGCCTCGTTACGCTTGCTGTAAACTGTGAGCCTCGATCCATTTGTATGCACTGAATTCGTCGATGACTTAAGATGTATCATTCATCGAAGGCGTGTAACATAGCATCCAAAATTGTTGTCACATTCAGATCGCGGATCGGAGACTCTTGTCCATGCTAGAAAAATCGTCTATGATTGATACAGAGTGGGTGTTGGATCCTATTGACGTTACGAACGGTCCTATTATGTCAACGAAGACTATCTCGAGAGCCTCTGTCGCAGGTTTGTGCTGTCGTTCCTTGTTCGTATTCTTGTTCTTCTTCTTAGCAATAATGTATGCTTCGCATCGTTCCTCTGGTTGCCTTTTGTAAAATAAATCTTTTGGGACGTAGCTGGGGTGCATTAGCCTGTTGTGCCATGAAATCTGGTTGGCTTTCTCCAGCGATAGTTCCTCTGTAGTCATAGCTATGTCGTCGATGTGCACACAGTATATTCTGTGCTTTTCATGTACTGTTATGGTTCTAAAGCTTGGTAGTAATATGTACATCATGTTGTTGGTGAACTCAAGTGAGTAGTGTCGCGCTGAGAGTAGGCTGATACTCAGTAGTGCAGTTTTAAATGTCGTATCAATGAGTACGTGCCCCAAGTTTCCTAGATGAGCCACATACTTCGATAAATGAATGTACCATCAGCTACTTCGAGCGCATACCGGTCATTAATGAGCATGTTGCTGACGAGATGATGTTTATGACACTTGTAGGGAAATACGTGTATGGTGGCGCAACTATCGCAAGCTAGTCAGTATCCATCTCTGGAATCTCTATCTGACTGATCATTCACCTCCTTGTTGTCGATTGTAGGGTTGATTGTGGAGAATGCAACCTGTCGGTTTGCAGGTAGCTGGTCATCAGATATTTGTGCTCACATTGCTTTGTCCTGTCTGCCTTCATAAGCTTGGCGTCGATTGCTTTGCGATATGTTCTGTCAATGTTTTGTGAACGTTGGTTATCTCGTGAATATCTACCATCGTCATAGTCGCGTCGATTGTGCTTATCTACTAGGTAGTCCTGTCGGTCCTGATCATCGTGATTATCGTAGCGGTGTTGGTAGCTGTTGTTTCTGTTGTATTGTTCCACACGAGTAGCCACGATTCGAATCAGATCGGCGATGCTTGTCATTGTTCTTGGACTTAAATCTGTAGTCTCTCATGTCATGACGAGGACCAGATTTGTCAATCCGTCGATCGTAACGTTTACGACCGTCGTGGTCACAACCCTGATTGTGGAGGTTACCAACAACGCATGATTTGATTAGCGCTTGTAGCTTACGGCATTGCCCGATGGAATGCCCACGATTGTTGCAGAACGCACAATTTCCTGTCGATATAGCTGCATGCGCACCGTGCACAATGATTGATGGGTCAATTTCATCTGGATCCAATGCGATGAGATACGTGGTGAGCTCATCATATGACATGGCCATCATATCGGGTGTCTTCAACGTAATCTTAACAGTCTGATTATCGTCGTTTACAGCCTGTCGTAGAATATTGCATAGGCTGTTGTTAGACTTCGTACCTCCGGTGTTTTTGAATTTCACATATGCCGTGTTGAGACGACTGATAAGACTGGCGTAAGATTCGTTCCATTCTTGCGTGATGCGGTTCAGTTTTCCTTCTAATGTCTGGATATCATCTTCGGTCAGGGCTTCAAACTTGTGTTTCAGTGCGGCAAAAGCTTCCCACGGCTTATCAATGAATTGGCTGATCTCCGTTTGCAGCAGTGGAGATAAGGTGCGGTTGATAATCCGATATGTCTCAGCGATTTCCTTGGGTGTCCATCGGTTGCCTCTAGACGGGGTCAGATCGGTCAATATTGTTGGGATTCCTTCACAATTCACGGATAGAATTGTCTGGGTTTTCCAAGGAAGCCAGTCGACCTTCGATTCGAGAATAGTGGTGGTCTTAATATCCTTCGAGTTCACAGTAGGCATATTGATAGCGCAAGATCAGAGTGAACTGATAAGTCTCTAACAACAGTGCCATGGGGAAAGCAACCAGAAGCTGTAGAAGAGTTAAACAAACCACAACTAGACACCAATCATACGACCGCAAATATTTAAAAAAAGGTACGTACACTTGATGGAGACATTGTGATGGCACGTTATCGAGGTGAAATGAATAAAATGACCGCACCATATAGTGCGCCATACCAAATTGGAAGCAAGGACGGCAACGAATATTTTGTCTGTAACATTGATGGGACTAAAGCCCCAGCATATCTTAACTCGGTCGATGATTAATTAGTCGGACTTTTCAAAAGGCTATTGCCTTTGAAGAATTAAAGAACTGAAGAGACACGATTCTCATCGATATTAAAACCGAGGCGATGGAATCCAGGAGTACCATTGCAATGGACAGATGAAAAGCGCACCTGGACACATGAGACAGACATAGCAGACGCTGATTTTATTTTACCGACAACGCATCTGACGCAAATGAAGGCAGACTACGCTGAAGAAGCAAGCATCAACGAGCACTGATAGACAATCAGCAAACAACAGGAAGCACGCGAGGCGAGAACTTATCCCAATTTCACTAAATCGAGAAATAAAATACATCCCTTGCCTTGCAGCACACTCTGCCCACACACCAGAGGGAAAAGGACCTTATTCTCGGTTAAAGAATCCCTGTCGAGAAGCGTTTTCTCGAGCCAAGTTGATACGAATTCGAACACAACAGGTCAAGACTGACTCTGATGAACATGGTCAAAAATTATAGATAGCTAGGTATTAAAATAAGGTAGATAGTAGAGTAAGAATAGATACTGTTGTTAATACCCTAAGGGGCAGGTCTTGTATAAAATATTATCCTCATACAATCAAAGTGCTATATGATCTCACTTTCCTCCACTATTAAGCTCGTATGTTCAAAGCTGGGAGGCTGTAGCTTCTAGGTGTCAGATTGTCAAAAAGTCAATCCAGACTACAAAACCACACGATTACCAAATACTGAGTTTTGGGCCCGAATCCAATATTCCTGATATTAGAGTCAGCATAACTACAGTGGTAGAACCGGTGAATGAAACCGGGACCCCGCGTGTGAAAGGAACACTCAAGTAGTATTTGTGTCTAGTGAAGAACACAAACACCGCAGTCTAGGACGCGTAGGCAAAACCACCTTGGAAGTTAATTCCAGAAGTTTCAGATGAAGCCATAGCGAAAGAAAGCAAGCAGCATTACAAACTTTTACCCAGCTGAGATATTCGAACTTGAAAAATATATTATTTCCTTCGGTCGTATCTTATCAATCAATCAAACTACACATCCGCATAGCGAATCTTGATTGGCATAGTCACTGTATGCACAAATTTGCATACACCTTGAAGCATCAATCTTTATCCGTTCTTTGCCTCTGATTATTAATGAATTTTTCGATATGCTATAGAAAGCATTTATCCATGCCATACGAAATTTTTGAACGTTGATATATGAAATCAAAATAGGCATTGTAAATATTTCGTTTATGGTAGTAGGAGGAGACATTTGTGTTATATCAGACTACAACTTAAGAGGGCTTTGCATGGTTTATTGCCATGTATTATTTATATGCCTTTCATCTTTCAAGTGTAAATCACAGGCTTCTTTGAATAGATTTTGATATATATATATTCAGATACAATGTGAAAATCTCCGAGATCGGTATTATAGCAATACACCTTCCATTGGGCATACGATTTTTTCAAAATTCTCTCTTCGACCAAATACGTGAAGACAGAATACTGGAAGAATATGTCGGATGAACCGTGGGCATCAGTATGTGCGCTTTACTACTTAAGAATTTGAGTTATTTTTTTTTTGGAATATTCACAAATTTATAGTCTGCTCAGCTTTAACGAGTCGAATAATTCTGTAACACTCGCTATTGGTTGAAAGGCATATCCACGATACTTATATACACAACGTTGGTTCAAAACTCTTACAATTCAATATCAATTGGAATCCGGTAGTCGACGCTAGAATAATAGCCAGTCACTTAAGATCTCACTCCATAATTTGCTGTGATATAGATTGTTGAGGCACAGTTTATATTCATCTTCCAGCTATTAGTTGGTTGCTCACGATATTGGAGTCTCTGGAAATGCAATGTACAAGCATAACGCAGATGACATCAGGATGATAGAAAATGTACTGTCTAAGAACGGCAGCACAATTTATTTAAAAAAATAAACAGAATAGGTAAAAGTCCCATATGCAGAAAACAGTTCTCTCGATCGAAGGCTCTTTGTTTGTGCACACCGAAAGCCTTTCTAAAACGGGACCATATACGTACAAGGCACTGACTGTAAGAAAACAAACCACCATTGTGGGAAAATCATGGTGTTGTGTACAAGTTATTGCAGTTTACCGTTATATTACAGATACAACTGGGCCACGAGATACACAATTCGAAATCGCCCCTGGAGACACATATGACTCGTCTCACTCATTGGATAGTAGATGACAGTCATTTCCCGATTGTTCATCCCGGTAACGTACGATCGTATAGGGGCGCTATTCAAGTCACAGCCTCGTTTAACGGTATAGAACCAACAGATCATCATTTAGAATGTTATAGTCTGATGAAGACTCCAGTAGAATTTCAGGCAGTTTTACTTCATTTAAATTGTCAAGCTCTAACAAATGCTGCATGCTTGTGGCTTGCATGTAAGTAAAGGGAACTCTGTACAAGGTCATATTGATTGTACGAAAATTGAGAAGCTCACGGTAACGGTTCGACCGATTGTGCCCAGCTCATCAGGTTAGTCTATAGGACAAACTAGTATCAACGTGTCACCAAAACAGACAATGGATACACCAGAACACTAGAAGATTATCAATGTTGATTTTCACAAAAACAGTTCTCCAAGTCCTTCATATGCCATGAAGAAAGCACGCAAACCATCATGACCCTGCAATCTCCAAAGCAGTCCGTCGGGTTCCCCTGTTTATATTGGTACAGCCACCTACTCCATGCCTCATCATCTGTCAAGTACATAAGCAGAAATTGTCAGTTACAACTAACCTCATGGCAATTAAAAAAATAGGAGAGTTGTTATTTTGTAGGACAGTGGCGTCAACCCAAAGTCCGTGCTTAAAAAAACAATGAACCATTGTTTTGATACCACCAAATGCAAGCACAGCATTGTTTCGATACCACCAGATGTAAGTACAAATCAAATACTCTCTCTGCCCGTTATTCTAACTTTTACAAATTTGTTTAGCACACAAATTAATTTAGTTCACTTTACAAGTTGGCGTGTTTTATCGCGTCAGCAATTTTATCTAGATGCAGCTCACTACTGAACAATGCAGTCTCCTTACCTTCTCAAAACATAAGTTTATCTCACAACACATACAGACTTGATGGCACCAGTATATACCTTTGAAGAGGGTTTGGGAATACCGATATAGTTCACTGTTTGTGAAGTGTGTCAGTCCGAAGTACTCTTTGGCACTCTGAAATATCGGGACCCATGTCAGGCTCTCGGGCGGGGGATCTCCAGCCGCCAATCTATTGAATACGTGATTGGAGTGTGTCTGTCAGTTGGTTGTAAATAATGTTCTGAAATCAATGAGTGGTCGATCACTCTCCTGAGTATGTGCGCACTTTTGAAGTGATAGCAAGAACATCGGTGCCGCATCTAGAAATATTCGCCATGAAAAATGCCTGCGATGCGCAACAAGGTTGATTTGTTTCCGAGGTGAGGATCTTCATGTCTACGTTCGCATGAACTGCTCACATGTATCTCCGTACTTTTAGCAATTTGTGGCAACCCTTAACTACTTCACAAGCAGCAATAATTGTAATGATTGTCCATGCACACTCTGATTCAACAATACTTGTATCTGAATGCTATAAACATGAGGATGCCTGTGAAGCAGCCATCGATTGCCGATACGCATACGACTACTTCATTTTACAATGCAGTTGACAAAAATTTAAGAAAGCGTGGAGAAGTTCCAAATTGTGACTAAACAATTTACTAAGGCAGAAGAAATCACAAATCTTTATGTTACCACGCTAAGTAGTACTCACTTGCGCCTCTGTGCCTCTGAACAGACGTCCAAGGTAGCATACGCCCCCCAGTCTACTAAAGTGCAATCGTCAGGGTTCATTTCAAGTATAGAAAACGTAGGCGAGTTCCTATACACCGGTGAAATTGCTCCTGTAATGAGAAACGGTGCTTCTCCGAATTCTTTGCTGGGAAATGCCCTTATTTCTGTTAGGAATGAATAAGCACACCATTCTAGTATTTGATCAGCATGTGATATCTTAGTGATTTGAGTCGAGCGTTATTGCCCGTGATGCACTGTGCTACGCTCAGTGCTGTCATACGTATTGTGAGTTGTGGAAAACGTACCGGTATATACTTTTCCATAATGCAACAAGACAACAACCAGCTTTTATTAAAATGCCAGGTCAGTATTAGCTCCGTGTCTACAGCTGTGTCAAGTTAGTTGCTATATATGGACATTCACGAAATAGCGATGGTGAGCTGTAGCTACATATGAGAGCCAGTGCATTTGCGGATTTTACCTGTCGAATGGATGTGACCGTACATATGTGCTTTGATGATGTCACGGTGTTTTTTGAGGATCGATTGATATCGTATCAAATATTTCTCCCGCCACATCAATCTGAATTAGTTATTGGGAAGCACAAGTGTTGTGCAAAATTCAGTCAGCAAAATGCCAGAATTTGTTTTGAACGAGTGTCGCTAACAGTTCAACATTCCAAGCAAGGTTGAAATGTTTATCACTTAACTGTAGTATCTTTATGGGATGGGTGGGGCGTCAGGTGTGCTATATTCTTATCATACGGAAAGAAACCTTCAGCGGTACCTTGAGTTCCAGCTGTCGAAGCTGGGTGTGATATGGCCAGTCAGATACACCACGGCTCCTTCTTGTCGGATATAACTCAAAGTTTCATCGAGCCACTTGAACTGTCCAAATGGATCAGTATTTTCCTACCACGTAAATAGTGCGTGAAGTAACGCAGGTATTTAGAACGGCGGAAGTTGTTTCAAGGGACGAAAGGCCTTTGAATATCATGTATTACACACAGTCGTAAGTCTCCCGACACTTTGATTATACAGTTTATAGTTGTAAACACGAGACAAATAGCTCAAATCCAGACACTATCCGTATTCAGCCAAGAAAAATTGCATGAGAAACCACGGTATTCTCCGTGCTGAGGGTAAATACATCGAAAGTATGCTACATGATGCACAGAGGTGTGTATAACCTATCTGGTCTCCATTGGAAAAAGAATACCCTGCCACAAGGCAAACTACGTTATAACACAAAAAGCAAGAGATTTCTGCACGTTCAATTGTTTTACACAATAGACTATCTATTACGAAAACGAATCTACCTATGGATACCTATGACTATACTCGAACTACAGACGACACATGAAGCATAGATGCCCGGAATATATCCTGCAAACGCACACTGTCCTGTGCAGTACAAACCTCCTCAATCTCCGCTTCTGTGATGCTGCCGGAAGTATACTTCTCTGCTTCGAATGTCGGCATGTCATGGGAGGGGCTGTATATTACCGTGTTCAGGGATATGACATGGAGACCCGATATCACTTCGCCAGAATAGTAGCCACCATGTGCAAAAGTGTGATGCTGTTCTTCTGTCAGCTGACCTTTGATATAGTCCGACAGCTCTGCACATTTAAATTTGTAGTTGAAGACGTATACGTGCACGGATTTTAGGTAGTTATAGGGGTAGCTACGAGTTTGTCACAAAGTCAAGCACGGAAATCCAAACGAAAGTTTCTCAAGCACGACAGTCTCGACCTTTAATAGTGCACGGGTATAGCATAAAAGAACTAATCTGTATTGGCGAGTAGATTATCACGTACCGCCCACCCATGGATTCTGCTCCGTATTAGTGACGGGCAGATTGTAGTCCGACTCCAGATCATTATTTCCTAAAGTAAGAATCAGCTCGTCCTTCATCTCATCCGTATGTGTACTATGCGCTATGTGCACCTGTCCGTACGACGGAGTAACCAGGAAGCATAAGTATCGAGCACGCTGAGATCACTGTACAAATTAAAGGCATAAAGTAGCCTGAAATAACACACACCATGGGAGTGCCACCATACATCAAAATACCACCTAAAATGGAAGTGCGTAAAGAATTTTCCAAACTTTAAACCGACAGCGATTAGGGTTTCAATCTAGTCATGTTGAGTTCTTAGTCGAGGCAAATTGCAGGGTATTATGTATCATCATTGAGCACGCCATGATACCGTAATTTCACCTTTTTAGCATCTGGGAATGTCTGATCGATCATAGCAGTAACGGTTTGAATAGTTTGAATATATATTGGTGGTAAGCGGTCGAATCATTTCCTTTCGCCAGCGGCGTCTGGCTGTCCCCATGCCGCAGATAGTCTCCAGTAACGATAATAAACGCTGGATTGGGTTCAACCTGTGAAATCAGGATGTCAGATACTTAAGCACAATAAGAAATAAAAACCTCGAGATCGTCTTTAATTGACTATTATGTCGAACAGGCTCATAACTACAGCTGCATGGGTAGCAACATCAGTAGTTTTTGATATATCTACAGCTGCATGGGTAGCAACATCAGTAGTTTTTGATATATGATCGAAGCATCAGACTCTAGCTACGGCAGTCACACAGAAAAGTCAACCGTACAAAGAAAATTCATCACGTATTTCCAGATCTAAATGAACAAATACAAAAGAACCCCCCTGTGGACTCTTAAGCTCAAAACACGCGCGATCATTCCGGCAAAGGCCACCATATATTCCTAAATAGCGTGTTCAGAGTCATGGGAGAATATGTAAGAATAGAGAGGTACACGAGTACGTGTTTTATGTTAAATAACACGTGAACTTACTACATCCAATGCAGACGTAGAAAGAATTACATTAATTTCCTGACAAAAGTCAAATATAATCATCGACAAACATTTGATAATATGCATATGAAACAAAAATATGTGCAATCTACGTATATATACATAACTACTTGGCATACAAGCTACTTGCCGTTGCCAACTACGATAAAACAATCCAATGCACACTATAATTTTTCGGAAACAACCGCAGATATGCTGTCAACCACGTTATTACACGGGCACGCATATATATATATATATCCATAGTTTTTCTTTTCAAATTGGGTTCGTTTAAATATCATGGTTTTGAGTATGAAGTTTTACGCAGGCGGATAAAATTTCCACTCTGGATGTTTTGGAGAGTCTACTGTGTGGTCAGGCATGATAGTTCAATACTGATATCAGCAAATATTGAGCTGTATGCTTTATCATGAACTATCGTGCGTTACAAGCATGGTCGTATGAATTTTTCCTTATTAGGAAGCTATGGTGAAAGCAACGATGTTCAGAGCCAAAGTCCGATGAAAGCGCAGCCAAATGCGACTCTCTTTTGACCGCCCTCCACATGCGCACAGCTTGGAATGATACACTCCAAGCGATAGAGTACGCAGTGCGCTGCTTTCGGTATATAGTCACTGTAAGTAACCATGTATACTCGCGTAATAAAAACCCATGCGTGCACAGAGTGTATCTACATGATATACACAATATATTAAATACATAGAAATACACATTTCTATCATACTAGCACAATCTTATCGATAACGGGGTGTACGGATCTGTTGGTACCTTATCCATGTGTGAAAATATATCGAAATGTACAAATAACGTCCACATGTAGGACTTTTATATAACTACCCATGTTCAGTACTTCGGTATATTTACATATCTATAAGGTTACGAAACCTATATAAACTGTCTTTTTAGCAGCGATATATATATACATCGAGGATATATCTATGCGCCCACACAAGTGTAATGCAAATATATAATGCTCCTTGTGCAATATTTCTATTTGCGCATATACACTTGCACAGCATGTGTTACACCCTGCATAGTATATATGGATACACACACATACATATATATATATATATATATATATATATATATATATATATATATATATATATATATATATATATATACACACACATATATATATATATATATACTCTTGCAATTCTCCGTAGATGTCGATACCTGTTGTTATATAACCATGCCTGGTATACTGAACTGGATATGCAAAATAGAGAAATACACACGGGAATGGAGTGACATCCAAAGCAAAAATTGTAACTACACAAGTATACCTCACGTGGATACAACTACAAGCGTTGTACGTATCTCACATGAAGCTAAATCAGTATAATACCGAACCTCCTTGTCAGTCCATAAAAAGGCACAAGTGCACAGAAGTGATCGTACTCCCGTACAATAGTTTCCTATATGTGTCGGCCTATACGCTGGCGGTACAAGATAGGTACTTGCTGAAACGGCAACACAAAATCTTTATATGAAAGGCTAGAAAGAAAGTCCGAGACATACCTCCGCAGCAGCGAGAAGTGTCTCGTTAACGAGTACCAACGGGCTATCACATGTCACAACTCCAAACTTCGGTGCGGTTGCATCATTGCAGGCTATACCCATACTGTGAGGTGTTCCGTAGTACATATCGACGTGAAGATCCGACAGCCACAGTATTTTGTTGCTCAGCTCAGGTCTCTGGGTCACACGGCATTGTGACAGTAGGGCTAATAACAGGATCAATACAACGAATGTAAACATACTTGCCATTTAGCTGAGAGGCTTACAAAACCTGTCGACTTAGAGTTTTTGACTATAGGATCAGCTTCGCATCGCATAGCTTCCATAGTGGTGCAGAAAAAGGTTCATGATGATATATGCTCACTATTCTTCTGCTTTTGTACATATCACTTCCGCACCTTAGAAGTATAGAAACAATCGCATATATAGTTCAATAATGAAAACATCATCTCGAGACTCGGATGACACGAAACCCTGAAACACTGTAGTGAAACCCATAGCCTTCTAAATTAGACAGAAACCCCCTAGAAAAGTTAGGTTAGAAAATGGCGGGAAAAACTTTGAAATACTGATGACCTGATAGGCCACGATTTTTATTATTATAGATTCATGTCTGGTCTGGGACTGAGTAGCCCTGTTAAGGCTGTACGGCTGATGTAGCAATGAAATCATCATGAGATATGAGGGATATGAAGATGTATGCATGCATCACCCTTATAAAAATATAGTTATTGTGCACAGGTGTTGATCGAGTCTCATCTGAAACCTTCTCGAAACTGTAACAGTATAGTTTGGATAGATGAATATCCGTCCCAATATAAAAATCGTACTACCTTTACTCCGCTACCTTTACATGACGCTAACTGCAGACTAAATGATTCAGATTCAGAAATAGGTACATATATAACGTAGAGAGGTGATCGGATCGCATACGAATCGATAGGAGTACGAATATTTGTCACACATCAACCCCTAAATACACACATACCAGCATATGCTGTGCTACTTAATTACTACACCACTGTATCACTAGGCAGCCTTGGAGGTCAGCAACGAAACGCCGCTTCGCTCGAAGCGCATCGCAATCTCACACAATATGGGCCACACACCGAAGCACCTCACACCCAAACCACACCCTTCAGCTGCACTCAGCACGGATCTGTCCAGCATACAGCAAGTTTTGACCGAGATACAGAACAAGCCTACACGGGTACCCATAGAGGTATGATGTGCATATTTACTGATGTTGCTCTATGAAGGCTGTGTTGAATTTTTTTAATCCTAGTCCTTGAAGATGTATTGTTTTATTTCTATGTCACGATCTGTATATATTTTGGTCGAATATTGCATCTAAATGGCTACGATTACTTGTATTGGAGTCTGTAAAAGTTACGCACACCACCATTGTAGTATGCGTTAGACCGGCAACTAAAAGCTATCGATAAATTACGAATAAGTGTTTTTAACTATATGGGCTTTACCTGCTATTTGTGTCCTATTTTGATGAAATACTTATCAAGACCGCTTTTACGTCAAGATCTAACTACTGGACTACTCGCGATAGCTTGCTTCCTATGTGCATTCGTATATATCTGACGAACTCTCAGGAGTTGCTTGAAGGATCTCGTACTGCTTCACACATTTATCCATGCACCGGTATATGCCTTGTAGAGGCATATGGCGATAGACTGTTCTTGTTCGGTCCCCAGATGTACACGTGTGCTGCTTTGTAGTATTTTTACAATAATATGCCCCACCTCGCCTGCACGGTTGACATTTGGTAATCTGAGGGATTATTTAGTTCACCACTATATCGCCTTCTGTTCGAATGCAAATGATACTTCTATAACTAGTCCTGGATTTATGGGATTGCGTGCATTATTATGCGATTCATGTATGCATCGCGAGAGATACCTGACCTTGTTGCTACCTCGTTCAATTCATTGTACCGGTTCTCTTCAGCTGTAAGTATATCGACAGCAATTAAAAGGTTACGTTGTCGTAGCGAAGCATTACTTTCATTAAGGGTCGCACATGGCCACGAGTTCCTCATTTGCATTCAGTCATCTGTATTTGCACGCGCTACCGAGTTTCGTGACATTAACAGAAGTGTCTTATTGTTGGTCAAGATTAGTGCTCAAACAAAATTTTGCAACAATCAATTGCGATTACTTAGGGGTAGTCCTAGCTCCGATCTTGGAGATCATACCCTGACACGTTCAATCATACACATACTAAAATTATCCATGTACGTGTAAGCCCTAGCCCAGTTATTTTCATGACGACGTCACCTTTTTGAAGATCGCGCGATGGGTATAATACTCTTATCTAACAAGATGATCACAGCACAAGCCGTCGCGCTGTAAAGAAGCTATATGATACCCAAATCTTTGCAGTACTCGCGTCCAATCTAGCAAGAAAGTCACCTCTACTTTAAAATACTGCAATTATGACACAATTCACAGCGCCTGCGTCAACTCGGCAACGACGGCTGATAGCTCTAATTCGCATGTTACATACCCCACTATTGTTATATGTTTTTTGGAACGTATGCGTGTGAAATTGTAGGGCACGTTCTCAGAACTCTTTGGCGATATGTATAAGTCATCCCTCTCGACTCACAATTGCCCTATCATGTATAAACACCATACCCACTACAGACCAGACTGCTCGAACATTCCACTTTTCAGATGAACGTGCCCTTTATAGTATTGACTCTGAACTATTGTTGACATTGTTATCACAGCTGGAACAAGTGAATGCCGCATCAGCCAATATACAAAACAATCTGGACAGCGAAACAGAACATTTTGGTAAACTCAAGTTAATTCTGATTGAGCTGGAAACAAAGAACTGCTTTCTCGAGCATTTGAACGATCTAAATGGAAATTTTGATGACAAGGTATGTGCGAGCAGCGCAGTTTTGGATGAATACTATCGCTTTCCATACAGAGAATAGGTAGTTGATCCCCTGAGTGTAAATTGTATACTTGAGTAGTTCGTCTGACGCACCTGCATATATTAAGCTCGATTTTTAGAAGTGTATTAGGGCATTCTCAATGGTGTGCACACATGCAATTAAATGTGTGCATGCGGCTATGTAGATGAGTAGTCAAGGGTTTATAATATACTTGTAGTCTCTTAGAGCGTTGTCGCTCGGAATTGGGGACGGAAATGGGATAATTATGGTCACATAGGGTAACGAGGAGATTTATCCTAAATGTATCATCTGCATGTAAAAGTTGAGTGATAGATATAATGAGTAAGAGGACGTACACTTCACAGATGAGCTAATAATAGCCAGCCTAGATATAACCTCTCAACTCATAATTCGTGAATATCAATACGGTATGACAAATCAGGAACTAGAGGAGTCGCTAGTAGCGGAGAAAACAAAAGTCCGGCATCTGAAACAAGCCAACGAAGTTCAGTATAAACAAGTGCAGGCTATGGTGGAGAGCTTAGGCGAGCACTACGAGCCTTGTCGGGTATGTGAAATTTTACACTGCAAGCTCGAAAATGTTTTCGAAGTTCAAGTTCTGAAATTTGAAATATAATTGCATGTGCTACGTATGATCTGCGTTACTTTTTTGCGCATGATTCTTGTCCGACCGAGACAGAACAAAGTAGTAGGCCAATCTCTCATTCATGCCTAGATTGTGAAGCTACGTGAACAAATTCCGGGCTGAGCTTCGTTTGTGTTGCAGTGCAAATGCTAGCCTTTTTTCCGCAGTTCAGAGCCATGGCTCACATTTGTCCATTAGTTTCTTTTAACAAATTAAGTATCGCGAGTATGGTGAATTAGAACTTGATGTTCATATATCTTCTGAGTCTTTAAGCCTCCGCCATTCTAATGTATCTCTCTCTTTCTTTGATACTTTTCTCAATAAATTCCATACCTTTTTTTCCACTACTTACTCCCGTGCGCATACAGCAAGAACTGGCTCTGGCGCAAGAGCTGCTGGGAACAACCACAGCACTGCGCGACGAAGTGCGGCAGCTGAAACGACAGACCCGAGAGCCATTGTACATAAACGATGAACAGATGACCAAAGACAACGCACAGGTGGGTAGGTGTGGGTCTGAAGCATGCAAGACTGTACTCAGCGACATGGTATACGGGTTTGTTCAGGAACAATAATATTGATATTGATATGGGGATACATGAACTCCTTCGCCAATAGACCACATATTTACATCTGGATCGCACTTACATGCATGACAATACAACGCAAAGCCATGGCATATCATGCACTGATACACAGTCTGCTGGCATACTATTTACACACGCACAATAACCAATGCAAAACCATGTATGTTAAAATCCGGGCAGGATTAGGGCTGCTCATTCTGTGTGGCGTATTTAACACGTTGAGAACCTGACAATCACCGCTATAACACAATGAGAACATTTCATAGGATAACTTTTCTAAAGCAATCTCGTTTAAGGTAGGCATGCGGGTGAGGAGTTAAACGCATGTTTGTGCTTGGAATGTATTTTGCTATAGCAGTCTAGCCGCCTATTCAATGATGAATATCTTGCGCGGTGCGATTGATTTTTTTACCGATACATCAATCAAGCTTCATATTTTGGCAGCTTGTTGTAGGGTGAAAACTTCTGACTGAAACTGTGGTAGATATATTACATTCTCATTTGGCTCTACGTGTCTACACTGATAACCACAGGAAATATTGGACGCCCAAAAGCAGAGGATTGTTGAGCTCTTAGATAGTGAACAAACGGTCAAGTCAGAGATTGCTGACTTGCAATGGCAAATCACACAGGTGAGATATATGTCAGGTATTTATTCAATTCGAGTACAGATGAGATGGAGCTACCGGTATTTGTCAGGCATTTATTCAATTCGAGACATGTGATGGTGATAAAGATAGTCATTATAAGCCTATTTGATGTGACAATTGGTCTATGTTGATTCGGTTAACCCTAAAACATGAATAATGGAGAAATTTCTTTGATTCTCACATCGAGAGGAGCTAATCAGTGAGAAGCTCCAATGTTGTATCATGGCATTAGGTCACACATTACAATACCCCTAGTTTTTTTGTTTTTTTTTTTTGACGGACTCAACCTATCAACTTGAGTGTTTGGAAATATTAGATATGTCCTGACATTTTGTCAAGGACGAAGGCCCTGCGCAACAAGATTAGTTCTTAAAATTTGTCGATTACTATACTTCTTCAGATGAAGCATGATCTGAAGTATGAAGAAATATGTTGGTCTGATCTTCAGCACGCCTTTTTTTCAAAAGCTGAAGACTTCACTTGTATTTGGAGCTAACTTGATCCGGATCTTTCCAGATCATCCGATATGGCCAATGCTCAGTATTTCTATACTTACTTTTCTTTAATGAATTAATTATGGGGTTTCATCAGCACGGCAGGGTATATAGAGTTATCACCGTACAAGCGAATTCAAAGGATGTAATTAAGATTCAAAGGGTTGTTGCTGCTTAACACAAATCACTGGAGTCTTAATGCAGCGGCGATGCGGTGTGGCCAGATACAAACCGTATCTTATTTATATCAGACTCTTGCCCTCGTTTTCACGAAATCGCTACTACCGGCCTAAGGTACATCTTTACCCATCAAACATGCTTGGTCCGTAAACGCATACACGAACGTTAAGATGCAAACCTAGGATCATATGTCACTCAGTTCGAACTGTTTATTACGCCACGCAATATAAACAGGCAGACGAAGCCAAAGAGAACCTGAGGCAGCAAGCAAACGAAATCAATACGCAGCTGATGTCAATGGAGGTGCAGGAGACAGACGGCGTCTCGGTGAAGGTATTGGCTACCTTTGTATGCTGGACAGTGTGTGTGCGCTTCTGTCCGAACATAGCATCCAGAAATTGATCATGCACGCGTCATGCAGGAAGTGTTCAGGGGCCTCATGCACGAGCACTGTGTATTTTCCACTCTCATGTTTCTTTTTAGATTCTGTATGTGAAAATAGTACACAGTACATGTGGCGTCGTGAGTGCACTTTGCGATATACCTATCGCAGCACATGCCTACCAATATCAATCTATGCGCAGGACCTCTCTTTACACCATGATCAATCTACCCTGAAATGTAGATACGAATGCTTTGGGTTCGCCAGTTTTCACTGAGTGTCTTTTCTAGGTTAAACTATGATACACTTTGCATACATCCAGCACATTGGCGTTTACATATTGTTTTTCTGCCTGAAAATTCCATGCATCGTTCGTAGACTCTCAGCGAGAGGAAACAATGGCACGACGATCTGCTGCGCGTGATGCGGAAAATGTCGCACACACGTGCCCGTCTTGAGGACTGCACACTGCATGTGGACATAACCAACATCAATCCTGTTACCAATGAAACATCCTTATTCGTCCTGACGGTGGTGTTCGGCGATGGTGAGTTATATAAGTAGATTGGTTTGGGTTTTTCCATTTTTGTATTCACGGGGAATTTCCATTCATTTCAATGGTGTGATGGATAGTGTCAGTTGAAATGCGTAAAATTGCACAGCTAAAGTCAAGCTGTGTTTACATTCGAAGTATTTTTTTGAACAGCTTTAGCGTGGCAGCGGGCGATATTAGGTATTGTACGTAGGTTTTTAGAAGTTAACTATTATGTGTGTGCGAAAGAAGGACGAATCAGAAAGACGAATTTTCTTTAATCGGTGATGCGCAAGGTTAGGTGTTGCTTGCATGTGATTTTATGAGTAGCGTACCTGCACGAAATAAGAACCAGGATCTATTTTAATGTATGTGGTGCGCTTCTGCGTTATTTAAAACCTATATTGGTATGAGTTGAGCAGTCCTATCACCTAGGAGCCCCCTAGGCATGTTCGGAGGAATTAACGTAGTCAACTGTTGCTGACCATTAAGTGTAACTGATCGCGTATATTGTCGAAAAGATAGTCTTTGTTTCTGTAAATGGTATACGTGCACATGTTTCCGAATCAGTGTTGGAGTTTATACATATACGCAAAACCCCTACTCATCATACTCTTGTTCAATACTAACTATACAAAGGCTCTACTCGATGGTGTGTGCAAAGACGTAGCAGTTTATCATTCATATATATATATCGCGCAGAACCTTTCTGCTCATCATTCGATGCGTTGTCCTATTCCTACCGGACAGATCTGGATTGGCTCGTGTCTGCTACGCTCACACCTACTGAACGGGTCAACATAAATCCCATCGTCCGTGAGGCTATCGCTACAAACGATGTTGTGTTTCTGATCCAAGAAGTCAAGCACCACATACAGTTCATCACCGCAATCAATACAGAGGTGCAGAGGTTAGCGGTAGGTTTACTGTTCGGGTTCGGTGCGGTTCTAGTTTGGTTTGGAGCAGAAGTTATGTAGGAGCAGCGTGGCCATGATGGCCCGGGTTCTGATGTACATAGATGATTAGATGTATTGTCTTGCACCGTGTGTTCATGAAGTTTATTGCGTATGTCACTTATTGTGGATTCACTACAGTATAAGGCTCTGGTAGGTGTGCGTAAGTTATCATTGCTTTGCTCATGGGATATGAATTCTTTTTGATGCGGTTCATTCCCGTGGAAGACCACATATACTCATTGTTGAGATATATTGATAATGAGTATTTTGTTGTGCTTTTAAAGTATATCGGAGAATGTGCATTGTGTGAAGGCTATATATGTGAATACAAATTTTATGTGTAGTTGTTGTTGGAGATGAATACTCGGCTGTTTAATTGGAACTGTATGCTATTCTTGCCACTCACTCTTTTCATTGGGAAAGGCTGGTTTGATAAATCGCAGTTTGTGAAACAATAGACTGATTTGATTCGGATATGACTATCTACGCAGAACAATACTTGGTACCTCAAACGTTTTAAGCATAAATATTAAATCTGTCCTTATACTTACAACAATCTTGAATCGATTCTTACTTGTTGCGATCGCTTGAGAAATGCCATATCCTGTTTCTGCAGCTAGAATTTTCCTATTGGTTTGTCTCTATTTTCAGTCGATACACATGTGAATCTAAATAGCAGATAAGCGCATATACGAAGCATCCAGACATAATAGATTCTGACTATGTACAAACTTATATAGCTTCGGACAATGTCTTAATGTGGCCTTGTGCAAATTCCTGCAACATATCATTCGGATTTGGCAATTTGCGTGGCTACGCGATGTGCACTTTTGACAAACATGTACTACTTACTGCTCCCTAAATATAAGTCAACTTTCTTCGTGGTGATGCAAGTGGTCAGTTATGTACCATATTGCAAATAGTCCTAGATACGAACATAATTGTGTTTTGAATTGGGGATGTCGTTGGCAGGATGTTGTAAAGCATCGAATGTATTGCGAGTATATGTTCATGTTACAGAGTGCGAAGTGACTAAACGAGATTGCACTGTGGATTATTCCTTTCATACTACATATGCACATTGTCACTCATAAAGCGTATATAATCTTTTTATTTCGTACAGCCTTATTTTACGAAATATTGAATACTTTGTTATACACTATGAGACAAAAAAATGTTTTGGATTTCTCAGCTCATCATCTCCACTGCGCTTTAGGAAATATTTCCGGTGGAGTGGAGTCCGCAAAGTCAACGTGCCTCTATCACAGTCAAAGATGGCCGGGTGGTGACGATGTTCATCCAGGTATGCGTGTTTAGCAATTAAGGATCAAATGTCTACTTCCTGATTGTATGAAACAACCCTATTAGGGTTCTAGGTTACCAATTCAAGTAAATGTGTCGTGCCTTGTTATTTTTCTGTACGCATACTTCGTACGCTATATGTATAACACCTAAGCGGTTCTGGCTGGTATGAGTTTATGGATTCTACAGTTTGTACAATATATAATATTGTTGTTCAATAGCGAAATGTGTACGAACTCGCTGATGCACGAGGTTATTTGACCAGAAAAAAAGTGAAGTATTTTTTGCGTACTATCAATCTGGTCCCAATATCGATATCGACTCTCTCCACCGCACTACAGGATGCTGTTATTCGACGGGGATACACCGTACAGGTGTGTAGCATCCGACCGGGAGTTGGCGGAGATGTGAGCAAAATAGTAGCTGGCATGCAGCAGCAACTGGCTAGTGCTGGGGCGACGAATGATCTGGGGGCGTGCGTAAGATTACTGTATAAGTAAATCTCTGGACAAGTATATAATTTCCAAATAGATATAGGCAGCGAGGCGATTCGCTGTACGATAAGGACTTCGGTATGAAGTACTGGCGATACTGCAATACTATGAGCTGATGCGGAGAACGTTGGATAGCAGGCATCAATTTGAAAGGGCGGACACGTGACATACAATCCACAGCATGCTGGCAAAATTGGCTGTTGTTCATAATTCCCTAAAACCCGATATTCACGTGTACCGACGCCGACATCGGTATAGTCATCAACTCAAACAAATAAATCAATAGAGGTGAAGGTGAAACCCTTTCAGCTTTATGGTCACACAGATTTAGCAGTCTATGAACATTTATTCAAAATTATGCCGTGACCATATCTGCACGCGTTCCCTAATCATCACAGGACGCAACTAAATGATTAATACAGTTACTAAATTCGGTAATCTATGCCCCCGTACGCCTGCAGTTACTACACTCCCCCACAAACAAGTATTCCCCTGCAAACGCATGTCACTTAGGCAGGTTCTGAACTCCTCCACGATTGCGCGTCCAATTGAAAACGGATCTAAAATGAAGAAGTGGAGAAGTCGCCTATGGACCGTGTATCACACACGAGCCTTAGTTATAAGTGACAGCTCAAAACCACCACACAAACCCCACCACTTTCGCTCATGCATGCTAAACGAGTTATCCGTTCTGGCTGTCTCTGGCTATTTGACCTGAAAATTCAGCACTAATTCTTGAAATTATCCCTGGCCACCTGGTTCCGGGACACACTACCAGCAAGACACGAGCGACTCCTGAAAGCGTATACATTGCACGCAAAAAAGCATTGGTCCTCCGTTCAGATGCGCATGGTTGAAGTGCTGCTAAAGAACGGCAGCTCGGCCTCAGGGCCATGAGGGAATTACACGCTATATGCAAAGCACAAGTCGACAATACCGAGTCTTCGCCATGCATGAGTCCTATAGCATTGTCAGAAGATTGGAAAGTGATCACCAGATAGCTGCCTCAACATCCCCCCAGTTCTTCACCAGTCCGTTGGCCGTCGCCCAGGCCAAGTACGTTCTCCAGCTGACATTGCGGTTGAGAGTTTTGATGTCGGCTGTTATTTAAGTATACATTGTGGAATTAATATCAGCAGTGTACTAGTTCGAATGATGAGGAGGTACACTTACTACCATCGATCTCGTCCATGCTAGATAAGTCTATAAACAGAGAAATTCAAGATTAATAGTACTTGAATACGGGATTGTCTAACTACATGACCCTTTAAAATCCGTAGCAGATTCCAATGGCTTGCAATCCATTCATGAACACGAAGCGTATAGATGCTACCACAACTACTTGCAGTATATGTATGCAATGCATAAACCCCGAAGCTTATTGTGAACGTGTTATGAATGCGTGTACTGCACGCAAAGTATAATTATGAAGCGCAACTCGATTGAGCAGGCATGATGAGGTATGTGTAATATGTACAAGCGCACACAACTGAAAAGCTATCCATATCTGGCATTGACTTTGACATATAATATCATACCAAGTACGACCAGCCCTCGCTTGGCCCTCGTCAAAGCTACATTCATTCGACGTTTATCTTTTAGGAAGCCGACTCCGGTATTTTTACTCGAACGCACACATGAGAGGACGATTACTTCTTTCTCGCGTCCTTGATACGAGTCTACAGTCTGCACCTCAACATGCCCATTCTGTAGCGTGTTGAAGAATAAAGACGAGATAAAACAACAACAAAATGAGTATATATGAGTAATCTTCGTTTGAACAAGCATACATGTTTTGGATTCTTTTATACTCTACCATGTAAAGACCTTTATATATCTTGTGAGAATATGTGTGGAAGTGTATAGTAAAACTATATCCGCATACAAGTTTTCTTCACAATCAAACATAAAGAATAATGATTGCTTCACTCTTACCGGTGCAAACAATAGAAACTGGTGCGTGTACACACTCAAAGAAGTGTAAATTTTGTTCGAGCACAAATTTACCCTTTACAACTAAAACTAAGCTCTAAACTCGTTAAAAGACTGATACATGCTTTTTAGATCGATGTTCGGATGATGTGAATACTCTTAGAATAGTAGAGTATCAGCTGAAACCAGCACTATCGCGGATATGTTTTGGAGCTGTGTTTATAATTACTCTTTCATTCCTCAGTTACTGTATCATACCCAAGTCTTTCAAACTGATTGACGCATTCTCAAGTGTATCAACACATGCATGTGTAACTCCATGTGTATTGTACGCTTGTCACACAACAAGCTGTGTACGACCCCCCGACTCTGACAACAAATTAAAGGTACGAGACTTGTCACGAGACTAAGTACTATTATACCTGATAGTATATACACAAACAAACCTTAAGAACCCCAGGTGTGGCGGCTACTGTCTGTAGTTTGGTACCTAACGTGTCGATTTTCTGTTAATCATAAAAATAGTATAAACAGAACAAAATGAGAGGAGTGGTGATCAAAATCTTGACAGACAATATCAAATGAGGCTCAAGGCGGAGTTGGACTTACTAGTCTAGTTAAAGTATAGAAGATTTTGCAATAATTTAATTCTGTACAAGAATTCACTCTAATTAAACGAGTGTGTACATAACTTTCAGCAAGTATGTACAAAACTGTATCACTAACGATCTTTAGAAGGGGTGCGTACAAACATATAATATCCATCCTTCAACATCACCATGAACACATCATAGTGTGTTAAAAGCGCTGAACTGTACCTCGGTGATATTGGTTACTTGTCCTGTGTAAGGTGTGATAACTCCAATGTCTGCGGGAATCATTCCATTCGCCACCAATTTGCTTACTATGGCACTGCATGCCTGGGCTTCGATATCGTTATACCAGGAAGACCCTTTTGTCTGTGATGTGGATCAGCAAGCAAACACTCGAGTATATTCCTGTGAATGTAGACTGTCTGACTCCCAGACAGATATTAAAGAAAGAAAGGGTTGCTTGCCAAAACGGCGACATTGACAATTGGCGGTTTGTAATCCCTGAAACCACAGTCTGCAATTTTCACTGGCGTGACATTCCTCGTTCTTGATCAGTTCAAGGATCAAAGAAGATGGTGACAAGAGCGTGCCGAATTGTTCAGCATTTTCGGGAGGGGCGTTCCCTACATTGTGTGATTAAGATCCCATGCGATAGTGTGCGGCAGAGGACATACCTGTTCTTGTCCCTCGATGTTGATCACCAGTATCGGTGCTACACTCCCAATTGTCATTTGGCCCACGTTTTCCTTGTCGTTTCGGAGTTCGCACTGTTCTTTGATGCCAGTTGACTGGTATTTGGGCCAGGGGAAGCCATCTACAGGCAGTCTCTGCCCAATTGCGTGGCGCACAAGTAGCCGCGAAAGCGAATACGTGTGTGAGAATATTTACGTGCAAGTCTCGTAATTTTATAGGCATGCAATTTCAGGAATATGCACACAGAATTTTAGGATTGCAAGTGCGAGTACTATGCGTACATGCTCCACGGCGCGTGTTATGATGGAAGATCGAAAAGACAATCGGTCCGTATACATGCTGAGGATCGATATCATCGTTACAATAGTTTTATAGCCTCGGTACTGTCGGTAGTTGTACAGCCTTCCTCTATGCACTGGCGTAAATCCACCACATCACTTGAATGCCGATGAAGACATGTATAAATGTGCTTATATGTGATCATGTTTTCCTGTTCATGTTTACAAGTGCAAATAGTGATGTTTTTTCTTTGGATACATGCTGTATTCTACATGTTATGCATAGACGGTATATGTGATGACACTGATTGTCTAACACGCAAAACTTGACATACGCGCCTGGACTAGAATAATTTCCACCCGCGGGCTGAGTGGAAAACCTTCCAATATGATCAAACCAAATAGATCTAATGATATGAACTTTGCATACCTACGGGGTTATGCAGTTCATGTGCAATTCTACGATGTATGCAATACATATACTATAGCGAAAGGTTGTGTGTAGAGCGCTACGATACAGGTATGACATATTGGGCTCTCGAGTATACAATATAAGATTTAATGATGACCAGAAGTAGTACACAATACGCTGATAAAAATGTAAGAGGGCAATCGTCATTTACTCGAGACGAGGAGTATTAAGCGGAGGTGCGCCGCTGCTAGACGAGTCGGGACATAATTGTATACCTCTATATTATATATACGGTCATACATACTAAGTTTTAACACACTTTCCATGACTTGTACGGATATTATTGTGAAGCCTGTGGGAGAAATGAGATGGCAAAGGGACTTATAACTTCACAAAAAATCAAGCAGACAACAAGCGATGCAAGAGTCAAAATCTGCATGTACGTGTGTAGTCAGCCACGCCGATTACCTGGCTTGCGAGAACGCCGTCGTGCAGACCTTCTGGATAGAACATGGTAGCAGGCCACTGCGCAATAGCTGGATGCATGCGGTACTGTATTCCCAACATAGTCAGCGCAACTTCATTGGCAATTGCGTGCACTTTGGGCAGCGCTGCCGGTGGGTCTACAGTGCAAAACATGGGAAGACATTGGTAGTGTATCAGAATACGGTGCAACGAAGTTGAGAACAATTCACATTCTCAAAATATAATAGGTGGTCCACTTAATCAAGGGAACACTAATTTGATACGCTTAGCGACCCATCATACAGGACACATCCAAATTTAATGCTCTGTCTGGGACGTGCTGATTTTGTAGACATTGTGTGGTTTGGCTAAATGCAGTGCAGGATGTGCAGACGGTCATACCCGTCTTCAGATTTCTCAGTCGTTCGAAGAGCGACAAATTGAGAAAACGCATTGCCTTGGGATCCTGAGTCATGACGGTGGGCGGCAGCTGTCTGTGATCGCCAATCAACACCACCTGTGGAGATGTAATGCGATTTAATTTATGCGATGTAGTAAACTTCGAACAAGCTTATAGCTATAGTTACATTTTAGTAAGTAATATAATTACATTCGAGCGATTAGTATACTTTTACGAAAGTGAGCAAAATGACAAGTGAGTTGCACATCGACGAATTAGAACCCTGACAAATGAACACTTAGCATGTATGCGTACCACCAAATGAATTGAGTGGTATCCGTATGCATGGTGTTTACATGCAAAACCTTGTACGGTGTGCTCGCATAGTAGAATCATACGTCGTGTTCCGATAGTCAAAGCATATACGGTAAATCTACAACGTAGAGCATACATACTTCAATTTGTAAAGGTAGCCATGGGAAAATATAATATAGCATGCATTGATTGCTCACCTGACCGTCTTTCCTGGCCTTAGTTAGTGTCACCAGCACATCTGGTTCGGTACTATTTGTGCACTCGTCGACCACCACCAATCCAAATTTGATGTTGTGAAGGATTTTCTCACCTGCACCCATACATGTGCAGCATACCACATCGAGGCCTGACAAGATGGAATTGATAGCCTATCGAAAGGCAGTGCAGGGCAATCGAACGGAATAAGACAGAGATATCGGTATGTGAATAGTTTTCGCTAGAATGACAAGATATTGCTGAAGCATTCATGTAAGCAGGTGATACCACAATTAGGCAAGTTTGAGTTGACATTTGAGTGGCACAAGTGCTCTAGAAGTATTCGACATACGTTATCCGAATTAGGGCAGGGAGCTACAGAAAACTGTCAAAATCATACACGGTGATCAAGAACGTCGAGACGGTACCATACCAAGTATATTCGAAGGTGAATACACGTACTACAGCCGTACCTTAGCATATGGATGGGTGTAAGCTTACACTAGAAATGCCGTTCACTTAAAGATGCTGTATTTGCAGCAAGTGTATGACATACATTGTATTCATATAATTATATTGTGTGCTCGTCTATTGTAGCTAACAAAGAGAGTCGCATACGCGCTTATTTCATATGTAGTATTCATGAGCCTATGGGCCTGAAGACACTACACAGCAATGGAAATGTACCATAGCCAACGTCCCTATGATTACGAGCCATCAATGCACCATATCAGCAAATAAAGCTACACTTCAAAAAAAAAATGCTCTCAATGTATATATGCTTGCGCATCTGTTGCAAAACAATATTTTCAACCAATACACGTACGTGCTTACAGCAGCAAGCAATAGAATGCGTACCTTTTTTTCATTCGCCTTCAGAACTTCTAAGCGGTTCAAAAGTGATGTTTTCTGTTTAAGTTCGAACGTAGTTTCCAACTGTCGCAAAATCTTCGTTCTGTGTGTTTGACAAGCAAAATGAGGTCTTCAGGACTGAGGAGAAGGACGTGCCGGTCATGAACAATCTCCTAAAAACCCCCACGTCAAAATATGCCTTTTTCTTTTGGTATATAGATAGATCTTTTTAGTATTCACTGCACGTAAGATTGCGTATGCAGGTCCGTACACTCATCCGTATATACCACAAGCATATCAGCTGCTTGACTGCAATGTTCAATTCAAAATTTCAGATACACATATGTACATGTGTGTGCAAAACTTACCTCTCGGTTTCTATTTTGTTTATGGTGGGATCTTCCCCCATGAGCGTCTCCAGCATCACTGAATGTACGTCCACGGACACCTTCGCAGAGAACCCAATGCGCGAAGTGCGCAGCTGTATCATAGTTTGATGGAAACGCGGGCAACGAATAAATGGCACTGCAGAAATGGTTACACTGCTACAATCGAAGAAAACAAGTAGTGTAACGCGTCTTCTGGCATGTGTCTTTTCTCATTCATGTGATTTCATTCAGAGGCCGCTACTTATAATTCGTCTTAAAAAGTTTACACAAGATTCTGTGTGAAACCGCATTCTACGGGAATGCTGACATTCTCACGATAATGTACTCAGTCGACATGTGACTTTTGAGTGATTGCTAAGATGACGCTGTAAGTACTGCTTTTCGTGATATTATGGCCGTTAATAGATGATGAGCCATGTTTGTCGCGGGGACTTTCAACCCGATTCCTTGCGAATTTATAGAGATCTTGTCACATGCTATCGGCAATTTCGATGGACATACGTATATACGACTAAGAACAACAGTCATCGTAAACTGGACGTCTGTGAGCAACATATGAAGACACAACACAAGCTCGAAGTATGTGCTATACGAGCAGAAACTTAGTCCACTGTACACTTGCGCATATTCACACAACCACACACAGTATAGCTCAACCTGAGCTGAAGTATACACGCCAACACTTTTCATCGCAGGCGCGTATACATACCCCGGAATCCATCAGACGAGTCAAAATCTGATCAGCGGCTGTGTGACTCTGCGCTACAACCAATACTGGACCTTCGTTCTCATATAGCCGACGCCTACCAGCGATGGCGTGAGTATGTAAAATAGGCGAGTTGTGAGTATATCAAATAGTCGAGTTGCGAGTAAAACCTCATATAGGTACCCAAATGGCGGTGTATATTCACGTATTTGCGTATAAATATGCATACGTGTGTATTCATAGTTACTGAAAAGTCATATTTGTGAATGTATGCAACTAATACAGTATGGAAACCCTCATGCGTATATGTGTATACCCTTACGCATGATCTTGCTACAGGAGTGTCAATGAATGATGCCATTGTGCGGTATAAATCGCTAGTATCCTTATGATGTGTTACATACTGCAGAACTTTGTGCTCGCCACAGACAGAGAAGTATGGCGACCAGATACAAGAAACATGAATGCATAAAATAGACATATAAGTTCCACCTGTACGATACCATACCCTCACACAACACCACTTCCTCATAAAGAGCACGAATACACACATGTCAGAGTAAGTTCTAGCACTGTGGTCGGGATCAGACACATAGTGCAGCAATTCACACGTACATACCATGCTCTGACCAGCCCCACAGACGTATGCGTCTTTCCAGTACCCGGAGGACCATCGATCAGTGAGAAATTAGAGGATAGTGTAGCCATCACAGCCTGGGCAAAGAAAATTGAGCGGTGTCAAACACAGCGGGCTACGTAAACAATCGGCAAAAGTTCGCACAAAATACGCTGCGAATGCGGCACAAATGAGATGGTACCGGATACTGCCGCAACCACAGATGGTTGTCTGGGGTCCTACGCGTGCGCGACAGGCACGCGATATACTATTGGAAATCCAGTCTACGCACTTTTGACCACCATCTCGAAAACGAAGCACATCAGTTTACGAGATAGTCTACATACGCTTTTAGCAAGTAGTGAAACATGTATACCAATATACATATGAATTCGCTAGTGTGTATGCATTGCTTAGTTAGGACTGTTTCGTAATATCTCCAATAAATATAGTGGTTTGCTCAGCATCACGTGTTCAAGTTCACGACGTAGGCACTATGAATGCGCGTACGGAAATACAGTTGAAACATCAGCCGTTCAAATACCTTTCGTTGTGAGATATTCATTTTTCTTGCTCCACCATCAGTGCCGTTCATAATTTCGTTCACAATCTTCACTTGGGCGGGCTTGAGTACCCGCTGTGATTGCAGAATTCATTATTCAAGGAATGCTCAAAAAAAAAATGACCAGGTGTTGGCAGCTCCTTCGCCTACGCTATGAAAGCTTTGTCCTGATCCATTGACTAACGTAAAGGTTAACAGAAAAAATAAATTCACCGCATTCAAAGGAAAGTTAGGCAGCCCAATAGAAACGCACTCGAGAATATCCAATACATTTATGAGTAATATCGAGGCGTGATGGTTGGAAAGAAGTCAGATTATGAATATATCATGATTCTAGAGTGCAGCACCACTAACGCAAAGTGAAGGGCGATGCCAACTGCAGATGTCATGACCACTAGAGAAATGAAAACACACAAGCTCACCCGTGGGTGCACAGAAGATGCACCGAACACACCTTCATACTCTGCGCCACACTTGTAGACGTCTGCCGCGACCCCACACCGGGAATGCCCTTGGTGCCACTTGATTTGGCTGGAATTTTGACCAGGCAGACCTGTGGCCCATAAATACGTCATTGGAGGCTTGTCAGTTTCTCGGATTGGTTATATATTTTAAGTTTTTCTTCATGAAGAAAGCTTTGAAGTTGTGTAAACTCGTATTATAGTCGTGCTCAACGGGTGTATTTGACTCACTTTATCCTAGACCCAGTCACAGTAAAACATGCCTGCCAAAGATACTTCACACAACCTATTCACGGAAACAATTCTGAAATCGCTTGAAAACATTGTGAGAATTATTTACGCTACAAGTGGTCTGGAAGCATTCCGAACAACTATATATACAAATCTAATCAGCGAATCTATAGCGATGCTATTCGTGTCTCAAAAATTTGATGTATGATGTACTCATTTTGACCGAAACCTTAAGCACAAAGCTACTGCACAATAGACAGAAGTGTGAGACAGGCGTTCATTTGATGGTAAATAATTCAAATGGGATCTAATAACACCCACAGCAGGGATGAGGCCTTCAAAGATGGCTACACAAATAGAATAAAGTAAACTAGATTGGGCCGTCCACACAACGTGGTGATACCGTGCGCGCACGTGTAAGACAATTCGAAACCATACTACGAGACTTGTGGTTTGCGACTTACGCCAAAAGCAGGATCGGACGATTGCTTGCCTTCGGACAGCATGTGGATTCCAGTAGGCACTACCAAGGTACGCAGCCAGTCTGGACCTGCAAGCCCAGACAGAAGAAGGTTATACGAGTAAGCGATAAACCAGAAAAGGCACTGACTATATGGTACAGAGTCCACAGGTTGTGTACACAGGGAGGACATGGATTGCATTCTTTCATCACTAGTCAGCTGATACGAAAATAATCGCTAAGTCTTCCAAAAAAAAAAAGCGAGTAATGTCACACGATTGCAATGCCCACAATTGAGGAGAAAGTTAAAATTGAAACCAGCACGGATATGGTTCGATAAAGCATCCTATGAGATATTTAGAGTGATAACCACAGAGTAAATAGGACGACTAACATGACAAACGTGTGCTGTGACATACCTTCGTACGATTGAGAGGTAAATATATTCATCGCATCTTTAACTCGCTGTTCGGCTGTAGAGCTCTGTAATCTATACAAATTCCATTTGCCATTCTGAAGAGATTCGAAAGTGACAAAAAAAAATACAATTTACAACGAGCGCTGTTAGAAGGCGTGCGAAATATAAATTTAGTGAAATCAAGTCAACAAAGACCAGTGCAACACGAGAAAGGCTACGTCTTGTAAAATATCAGACACAGATCCAACAAAAAGAACTACCAAACTACTACACGTGTCAAGAATGAACATCTTATTTGCATATCGACAAGAAAATCAACCAAACTCTACAAGTTCCTTAGTAAAGATAAAAGTGCAGATACATATAGGCCTAGGGCAAAACATTGTCACTGAGAATGAATGCAGCGAGAAATTTACCAAGATGTCGGCCGGTTCCTCCATCATAGACGCAACAATGGAACCGTTTGAGCACCGCTCAACAGTCCCCTTGGAGATGCGCACGTGCTTGGCCAAGTCGGTGCGTGTGACAAATACTATATCCCCAGGCCAAAATTTGACTCTCCGACTGTCATCTGCAACCCAGCCATATAATATTAAATAGTGGATAAATAACCGCGCACAACGGTTAAAATAGACGTGTCGTTGTTAGATGGCTGTTCACATAAAGTTACAAGACGGTCATCGCTATCTGCATATCAGATCTGGGACTAACAATTCACTGCAAAAACTGTCTAGTACACAATCTTAACAAGATGAATCACGGAGTATAGGAACATTGAGCGTCGCAAAGATGTGCCAATGAGTGGCAATACTCGCTCTGCGCTTCTGGTGAATGCCCAGCAAGCCAAGCCCAATATAATCAGGACTATACTCTATATCAAATTCACAAAACGTAGGTGTATGTATGTCTAGACCATGCGATAAACACTGCTCAAAATATTCAGACTTACTGCAATCCGTGGATGTACCGTAGAAGTGTACGACTCAAAAGCGGGATGATGAAATAATTACTCTGTTTATTTGTACAAGTACCATGATCACGACTCGATTGTTAGGTATTTTAAAAGACTATGCGAATACACAATCAGATGCATGCTCTCAAGTAGGGCGCTAATGAAGCGAAACTCATGATTTCATACAACGATCACATTAAATACAAAAGCCACAATTCCCTTTGCACACTACTTACCAAAGCGGAACTGCAGCTGAGAGTTGAACTTTGTTGCCGAAGCTCCGATGACGAGAAAACCATCATATAAAAGCGCGTCCGGAGTCTTGGTCTGCGAAAATATTGTACAGGGCGTTTATAATCACAGATTAACAGATGTCGTTAAAAGTGAAAAAAAAGAATGCTGCAACAGCCGGCCATATCTTTAACGCACCGACCCGACAAGATATAGGAAACACAGAGATTGCAGAGGGTACATTGTGGCTTGGCCTTCAATGTGAAACTGAGAACAACATAAAAAATTTCCATGTTCCTGCTAGACAATGCTGAGCCCTAGAAAGCAGCGCTTGTGGCAAGCGGTTTTTAGTTGCGAAATGAGATAATCACTACAGTACATATGATCGAAGTCTCGAAAATGTGCGTGCTGAGATTACTAAAACACGAATATGCTAGCTGGCACGATGACGTCTCCATAACTGGGTGGGCGATGAGGGTAAACTTACCCTAAGATTCTGAAGACCTCTTTCGTCTACGGTTTTGGCTTCTATCTTCAGCACTTCGCCCCATAAATGGTAGTACGCTGCGAGAGCGGGATTTAACTTCAGGGCACGTGTTGTCACGGCCAGCAATGCTTTCTCGTCGTCCTGTTGCTTCTGCAACTGCTTGGGAGTCTGTTCAACCAACAGCGTACATATATCAAAGATCAATATCGAGCATTGTACGCTGATACTCGTGGAGAAAACAAAAGCACTACACGACAAGTTTTTGAAGACACTCCATCTTGATACAACGAAATGATGAAGATGTAGCACTATTGATTACGACTGTAACAAGTGGGGCACACTGCCAGGAATGAACATGCCACGTTGCATACGCGGAGACGCTATGATCATATACGCCAGGGTATATTCTTCAGCGCTGGGAGTCACGAACGCTTTCAAACCAAAAAAGATATTTCACAGTATACGAGTGCAGTGGTGGTATGCACTAAGATGACATACCAATTTCTTAATCTTCTTTTTCGGTCTCTTTGTCTCCTGTAACATTAGTTCCATCATTTTTATTTTCAATTAGAATACGAGCGTTGCAGATCAGCGAATCGATTACATATATGAATATTGAAATAGAAATGACTTTGGCCTGTTATCGCACTTCTTAGCTTATACAATTCGAACCACAATCCGTAAATCGATAAACCTCAAGACACGATTTTGAAAACCACATCCGACAGGGTGATCATGGCAAGCGGGCATAGGCACTGAGCCAGCTATATGTATATATACAGATATATAGACATGAGTATATGTACATATAAATATAGATATGTATATACACGTACATCTATGGAAATATAAGTATATATACAAATATATAAACAGCAGTATATATATATATATATATATATATATATATATGTGTATGTGTGTGTGTGTGTGTGTGTGTGCGTGTGTGTGTGTGTGTGTGTGTGTGTGCGTGCGTACATGTGTGTAAGCATATGAATAGGTATACTTTATATATTTATATATAATATACATATATATATATATATATATATATATGTGTGTGTGTGTGTGTGTGTGTGTATGTGTGTACTCGTGCGTGTGTGCATGAAAATGTGCATATTTTTGTGTACAATAAACTTATCGCGCATACCTTGCGTAAGTGTGAGCTCCGCTCCTATAAAAAAAGAATACCTGTGTGTCTTCGTTGACTCTCTTCTGCGCTTGCGCTGTCGTCTGTGCATCAGGTGTTTCATTGGGTGTAGACGGCACATCCTGTACATCGCGGACCGTAGCTAAGGGTCAATTGGCTGCAGCAGTGTCTCGAAAATATCTGCGCCTCAGACAACAGCTACAGTATGTGCCGGTAACAAATTTTCGCTACAGAACGGCTATTCAATCAACACATGAGGGGCAATGCTTGTAAATTATTGCAAAAGACGCATTCATGTCTCACGAGTGAAATTGAAAGAACGAAGATACATGGCAAACACGGCAGATTCGACAACTAAGCAGCTACGATTCAAGCACATGAGTCATAGTCGCGATATTGCTGATATTTATAGGCGATTGTTAATTTCACGGGCTTGCAGTCGCAAGCATACGAGGCCATGAGGTAGAGATTTTACAATAAACATCAGGAACATTGTATGAGCGAACAAATTTAGTCAGTACGCTCTGATATATAACATTCGTTTTCCACAAAAGGCAATAGCATAACATGAGCGTGTATGGTAGTTGTAAACACACCATGCTAAAAAACTGAGGACAGTACCTGTGTTGGTGTTGGCTCAGCTGGATGTGAATGGAACACCGTGCGCGCCGTAGGTTGTTTCTGTAAGCTGGTATCTATCTGTGATGACTGTACGTGTGCTTGTGTTTGTTGCTGCCCGTTGAGATGGCGTTGGACATCTTGTGTTTGCGGTTGCTGTGGAAGTAGTACGTCTGTGATAGTAGTGCGAGCACGCGAATACGCACGAAGTTGCGGCGGCAGTGCAGAAGCGGCGATGTGGGGAACCTGTGTTCCCTGAAGGTGCACGGGTGGGGTCGGGATAGTGGTTGTCGGGACAGTGGTCGAGACAACAGGTATTGATTGCACGTCATCGTGTTTGTACCTGAGCGTGAGTTCTATGTTGCTGTCAAATACACCCTTGATATCGCTATTCGCCAGAGGCATCATCTTCGACACGGAGCTCAATGGAGGCGGTGCCGCCGATTTCGGCTGTGCCTCCGGTTTCACTGGACTGCCATCCAACACAATTATATCTGCGTGCGCATCCTTACATTCCTTCTCGAGAGGCAGACTTTCCTCGGGAGTTATTGCGATCGGTATCGTAACTTCAGTCTCATCTGTAACGGCAGTAGTTGTAGGCCTGTCTACTCTAATCGCCTCCGAAGCAGAAGACAATAATTTACAATCCACGATTTCAGCTTTCCCATTTACTACAGAGTTAGACTCAACTTTCACTGGCTCAACTATTGTGCAATCGGAGCCGATATCGCTATCATTGGCCACCCCGTTAGATTTCGCTTCCAGCAGCTCCACAGCACCTGTCCCGTTTTCGCCGCTGCATAGAAATTGTATTTCGATAATTTCTTCAATAGAAAT
>LUCW03001414.1:0-20000 GCA_001586965.3 Sphaeroforma sirkka | reverse complement strand
TGATCACTCCGAACCATCTCCGATGTTTCGATTTCACAGTCGATTTCTTTCTCGTTGAGCAGGCCAACCATATGTGATTGTGTGAATGGTTATGTTCCGTTTAGTGCGCGTCGTTTGATATTTGCAATGGACATAAGGTTAGATATTTATAGCGATATAGGATTTTTCTTGGCAATTTCCGAATGAGAATTGCCGAGCGCGGTTGTGCCGGTCGTAGTAGGTGAATTTAACGTGTGTACTGTACAATGCAGTAGGATATTAATGTACAATACAACTCTGATCAGATCTTCGTATTCATTTCGCTCTCCCAGGTTTCCCTACATACGCGTAATTGTGTCCAATTATGGCCCTTCAAGTGCTATATTTTAAAAATGATGGTATTATCGACCAGCTGACCAGCACGTGGAATTTTGAAAAATTTGACGTCATTTATATATGACGTCATTATCAATATGAAGAAAATGGCGCCATTCGAGTCCATTCGAGTTGTATGATACAAATACATAAATATTTTTATGATATTTACATATGTTCTAAATATATATATATTTATATTTGTTTGTTTTTTTTAATATTAGCATCCACTTTTATTGACACATACTATAGGTTTCGGACCAAGCCAATTTTGTCCTCTGGAGTTTTAACCCAAACTAGGTTTTTCTCCATGACTCATCAATTTATGGTTCACGGCCATGTGACCTATTCTTCACCCACAATTTTCACTTGGTCTTCTGAACTACCTATACTGTAGCATGATACCAATAAACAATTTGCTCAGTTCTAATTTCGAAGTTTATACGTTCCAATAGGTTATGGACTATAATAATATGGACGGAGACTCTGTTTTAGAGCTTGAACACCACCCCACCTCGCTTCTCACCGACGACGACGACGGATACGCCACCCCAGACCAAGACCGCCACCCCACCTACCACCGTGATTCCACCCCACCCCGTGTCCCTGTTACCCCATATCGTCCACCATTTCCTGAGGCATACCCCCCCCCGTGCGATCTACTTTCGTCCCCCATTTCCCCAGTAGTCCCCAGAGTATACATCTCACACCATAATCACTTCTAAAGATTTTACACACCACTGTACTTGGACTACTTTTTCTGTCTCTAGTAATCCATTCTACCTGGAAAACAGATAACTACCTTGCTGCCACCACCGATTATACTGTTGATCTTCGCCCGCTACTTGATTGTGATGACCTCTTCCATTCAGAAGCATCTACCAATACCTTTATCGCATCTCACAAGGAATCTGGCACATACCAATGTGTCACCCGGATTATTCTTCGATCGTTTTCCATCGAACTCTGCACTTCCCTCGATTACTCTACGTTACTGACCCATCCATGGAAACTCTTGAAGACCATCATTAGTCGATTTCAACATAATTGTGCTAAAGAGCGTAAGAATATCAACCATGCTTATCTTCGCCGGTTTAAGCGTCGCGATGACGAAGCCCTCTGTGAATGGGCCTACCGTTGTGAAGTTCTCATCCGCCAGGCTGATGAATAGGGCACGCGTTTTTCTACCGAATTCCAACAGGATCTGTTTCTTTCTGGCCTACCCGACAGCTACCAGGAACAAGAAAAAGGTTATATACTTGGTCTCACCATATCCCGGACACTAATCACCATCCAACGCTTGTGCCTTCGTATTGAGAAATGGGAATTCTCAAAAACATACCCCCCCTCGAGTCAATTGTGCTACCACTCCGGCACCTCCCACATTGGATGGCACCATCGCGGCTCTCGTTAAGCGCATGAATGCCCTTGCTGCCAACACCACAACACCAGCACCCCGTAAATTTCAGTGCTATGTCTGCTGGTCTGACAAACATAATAGTGGTCGATGCACAGTCGCATGTGGTAAGTGTGGTATTAAGACTCACTGCACGTGAGTGTACCACTACACCACTCACTTGTACCAACTGCTAGAACCCGGCTGACTTATTCACCAAATGTTTGGCCCGACCCAAACATGAATATTTTACACATCAAATTCTGACGGCCCAAAATATTGACACTAACTCTTAGTTCTGTTTATGGGGGGGGTTCGGACCAAGCCAACTTTGTCCTCTGAAGTTTTATTTCAACCTAGGTTTTTCTCTATGACTCATCAATTTATGGTTCACGGCCATCTGCCTTATTCTTACCCACAATTTTCACTTGGTCTTCTAACTACTTATACTGTAGCATAATACCAATAAACAATTTACTCGGTTCTAATTCCGAGGATTATACGTTCCAATAATAGGAACTTGTTAAATATTAAAAATACAACGATTGATAATTTATTTATTAAAAACCTAGTAAATATATAATAAAGTAAAATTGACTAATATCTCCCATAATTACAACTGCCCGAACTTGGTGATTAAAAAAGGCAGAGTAAATTAGGTTTTTAGAGATAGCAGTAAACTAGTGTAGGATACATAGTAATAGGAGTAGAAGAGTAGAACGAGGAGGAAATGAGGTCTCAACCCCCCCCCGGAACCCTGAACTGGGTTTGCGACATAGACGGATAGAAAAACCATCGTAGTTGCCGTAAACTAAGTTGACGATGATGATGACGTCGGAGTGTCAGAAGAAGGAGATTGATCGCACATCAACATGTCACGGAAAGTGACATGTTTAGGACGGGCCAAGCTTTTGGTAAGTAAATCGGCAGGGTTATTGTGTGTGGATGTGTAGTGTAGATCGATCATTCCCTGTCGCACAGAGTCGCGTATGTAGTGATGGCGTATGTCTATGTGTTTGAGTCCTACCGGTGTACCTGTGCCGAGTGCAATTTTGATCGCACTCTGGTTGTCTATGTGTAGTTTTGTTGGAAGTGTAAGTTTGTGTCCAAATGCATGCATTATGTTGCGAAGCCACGCGGTAGCACGCGTGGTTTCAGATCCAGCAATGTACTTAGCTTCTCCAGAGCTGATGGAAACAGGCTTTTCTTTCTGGGACCTCCAGTAATCTGGAGTGTGGTTAAAACAAATGCGTATTCCAGTGTGTGATTTTTGTGTGATGGGGCATGATGCCCAGTCAGGATCACTATACAAAAGTAGAGCCGAGTCAATGGAATGTGATGGTGTCTGAGGTCTGTATGTGAGTGCAAATTCGATAGTACCTGCGAGGTATTGCAGGATGCGGAGAAGAGCTGTGTAGTGTTCCTTCAGTGGTTGATTGCTAAAGGTGGCTAGTTGGCTTAGAGAGCAATGCGATGTCTACACGAGTCATGTTGGCTGCATTATCTGAAAAAAATCGTATTGTCAAAGGTGAATGATGTTTTAAAGTGTTGCACTCAGACCTAGTCCATCGAGGAACCAATTATCTAAGTATGTTTTTGTATGTTGTGTTTACGAATGTGTTTCGTACGACGATTGTGTTTGATATATTATATGTGTAATTTTGTTACAGGTACCATTTGATAGGAAATGTTTTTCCCTTTCATATGACACCTTATTCAAGTTGTTTGAGTGAATATTCATTGAGTTATGAGTCTTAGAAGTTTAAGTGCAATTGAAGAAATTGTGTTTGTATTTTTAGAGATGGAATCTAAAAATAGACCGCGCACGTCCGTTGGAATTTCTTTGGCAAAGGAAATTTCTGAGCCGAAAGGGCCGTTCAATTTTGACGAAAAATAGTATAAATACGGAGTACAAAAGTAAATAAAGAGCAATTTCACAGAGTTAAAAAATTCTCATGGAAGCAGCGGTTAGACAAGGGCTATACATCGTTTCCCTGAAGGGTCTGAAGTCACCCGTGAACCGAGCACATTCGGGTACAAATATTATCAATGAAGATAAGGCCCTTGTGGCATCCGATGATGGTGAAGCAGATATGCTCATGTGGTATCATAGACGTGGCCTAGAGTGGTAAGCAGACACCTACGAGAGGTGGCAGGCGATTGAAAACCCGCGTAGATCGTACACGCGACCGAGTCAATGACATGATGTCCCCGCGGATCAGCTCTGAGGCTCGTACGGACTTATACTCGGAGAGAAAACGTGAACGTCAATCAAGTGGAACCCCACTTCGACAAACTTCGAAACTTCGACGAGATCGTAAACGAGATCATGAAGAATCCAACTTCGGATTTCTGGCCGATGATGAATTGTCCTTCAAAGACTTGACTGGGTCTGCTGATGAGAAGCACTTCCGCGCAGTCATAAGAGACGAGCTACGTTCAATGCTGAAGATGAAGGTTTGGAAACTTCAGCAGCGCCGCAAGGCCCGGACAAAGACTCTGGGACTCAAGTGGGTTCTCACTCTCAAGCGTGATGAAAGCGGAGCAGTTATACGACATAAAGATTAAGGAGGGTGCTATTTGCGAGCTGAAGAAGAGTATCTATGGACTCAAGCAAGACGGATTATGTTGGTTTGTGCGCTTCAGAGATTTCCTCATTAATGATGTTGGATTCCGGCCAAGTCTTACGGACCCTTGTCTCTTTATTGGGAAGAACTGCTTTCTTGTACTTTATGTTGATGACGGTTTGATATTTTCGACTTCACGTCGAATGGGGGAAACGATTTTGAAGAAGATCGAGACAGAGTTCGACGTCAAGTCGATGGGGTCTCCACGGCTTTTCCTCGGATGGAAAATCGATATGTCTGAAAGAGGAATTTTCATCTCGCAGCCGGCATATATTGAGAAGCTAGCGCAGAAGTATGGACCATTGAAAAGGTTAGTACACCTAGAGAGTACATCTTTCGATGTGAATCAGCCTGGTACATTGGTGCAGGATTCAGACTACCGTGGTATCATAGGTTCCCTTATGTTTGCAGCTGTGGGTACGCGTCCTGATATTGTTTTTGCGACAAGTTCACTGAGCCGATACCTTGACCAGCCGACTAAGGCGAGAGAGGCTGCCGCAAGAAATCTGTGCGGATACTGGGAGGCTACCAAACACTGGGGAATCTTCTATGAAGCCGGGAACGACTTAAAACTTTGTGCGTATGCCGATGCAAGCTATGGGGGCGAGAGAGACAAACGATCTCGTCCTGGCTATCTGGTATTCATCACAAATGCCCCAGTCTACTGGGGGGCGCGCCGTCAGACACTTGTCACCCTAAGTACTTCTGAGGCAGAGTATGTCAGTCTTGCAGAGTCTTGCCGTGATGTAAAACTGCTTTGAATTTGCTATCTGAGCTAGGACAAGCCACTGATCAATCTGTAGTTTGTTACGAGGACAATCAGACTGCTAAAAAGATGGCTGAGGAATTGACCACCAAGCGCAGTAAGCATATTGATATCAAATATCATTACGTGCGAGAGTTATGTGCAAAGAAGATCATCGCATTTGAAGACTGCCGGTCTGAGTTGATGATTGCCGATGCATTGACCAAGTCATTGCCTAAGGTTGCTTTCGTGAAGCACCGAAGTCATATGATGAAGCACCGAAGTCATATGATGAAGCACCGAAGTCATATGATGAAACACCTCTGCTACCGATGTGCTGTCGTGTCTACATCTCTTTGTCGTTGTGGCTAGTTTGTGGGGGAGATACATGTCGAATGATGTCCGATGACTATGTCTTGCGTCCATGAGGGAGTGTAGAAAAATCATATTGTCAAAGGTGAATGATGTTTAAGTGTTGGACTCAGGCCTAGTCCATTGAGGAACCAATTATCTAAGTATGTTTTTGTATGTTGTGTTTACGAATATGTTTCGTACGCCGATTGTGTTTGACCTATTAAATGTGTAATTTTGTTACAGGTACCATTTGATAGGAAATGTTTTTCCCTTTCATATGACACCTTATTCAAGTTGTTTGAGTGAATATTCATTGAGTTATGAGTCTTAGAAGTTTAAGTGCATTTGAAGAAATTGTGTTTGTATTTTTAGAGATGGAATCTAAAAATAGACCGCGCACGTCCGTTGGAATTTCTTTGGCAAAGGAAATTTTCGAGCCGAAAGGGCCGTTCAATTTTGACGAAAAATAGTATAAAAACGAAGTACAAAAGTAAATAAAGAGCACTTTCACATAGTTAATTCTTGCAATTCAAAAATGCCATCTTACCACGACAATTAGCCCGAGTATGCCTGGGCTTAAGGCACTTGAAACAAGTAAGCTCCCGGCCATCTCTACTACCAAAGCCACCTCTTGGTCGGTCGAAACCACCTCCTCGTCGACCCTTCTGGGCTTGATGGTTACCCTTGTGGTATCGTCCATTAGCATAAAGACCGATATCTTCGTCGTCGTTGTCATCATCGTAGACACCGAGTCCAGTCTCAAACACAATGGCGGCTTCCTTCACTTGCTCATAGCTGAATCGATTTCCGTTTGCAAACTTTGCATTCAAGTCAATCTTCAGCGGCGCAAACTGACGTGGAAGGCCCTTCATGAAGGATATGCGTTCCCGAATGTTAGTCAACTCATCCCCCTGACCTGCAAGCTGGTCAAATAGAATCTCACATCGGTCGGCGAGTTCAGCAACATTTTCTCCATCGTTCATCTTCATCCTATCTAACTTCTGAGTCAACGCATCCAGATTGGCCTCCGTCTGGCGGTTCATTGCGGTAGCGATCTGGGCCAAGGCAACTGCAGGGTTATCAGTGTTACGGACGTATCCAAGACAACAGTCTTCAACGCTCTGGACAATCATGGAGTAGGCAATCCCCCTCTCACGGTCTGTAGCGGCATTGAAGACGGCCTTTTCCTTCAGCTTAGCTTCCATTTTCAACTTCCAGTTCGGGTAGCCGGTGGCATCCTTCAGTTTGGGCTCCACGTACTTCATCCTCTCGGTTTGGTGATCAGTGGTCTCTCTCTCTCTCTCAAATCAGCGCTCTCTAGCTCTCTCTCTCTCTCTCAAATCAGCGTTCTCTAGCTCTCTCTCTCTCTTTTTTTTTTCTCTCTCTCTTAGGCACTCGAGTCCTTGGTCTCCAAAATTTTTAAGTTTTAGTCCCGTCCGCTGCTTCCATGTGAAATTTTCAACTCTGTGAAAGTGCTCTTTATTTACTTTTGTACTCCGTATTTATACTATTTTTCGTCAAAATTGAACGGCCCTTTCGGCTCGAAAATTTCCTTTGCCAAAGAAATTCCAACGGACGTGCGCGGTCTATTTTTAGATTCCATCTCTAAAAATACAAACACAATTTATTCAAATACACTTAAACTTCTAAGACTCATAACTCAATGAATATTCACTCAAACAACTTGAATAAGGTGTCATATGAAAGGGAAAAACATTTCCTATCAAATGGTACCTGTAACAAAATTACACATTTAATAGGTCAAACACAATCGGCGTACGAAACATATTCGTAAACACAACATACAAAAACATACTTAGATAATTGGTTCCTCAATGGACTAGGCCTGAGTCCAACACTTAAACATCATTCACCTTTGACAATATGATTTTTCTACATTCAGGATGCTTACATCAAACGTATGCTGGACGTTTTCCACGCACACGATCTCCCCACCAAACCAACACCTGGCACAACGTTAATCCTGGTACCTTTACCGGCCCTCCCTTCTCCGGCAAGTACCGTAGTCTGCTTGGGACGCTCAATAATGAGAATTTTTCAACTCTGTGAAAGTGCTCTTTATTTACTTTTGTACTCCAGGATTAGAAGAGTAGAACGAGGAGGAAATGAGGTCTAAAACATACACACACATTTACACGGTCAAATCACTCATCATGCATCGCACAGTAAACCAGGATTGTTTACAAAGCGTAAAATTACTGTCAAACGACTTAAAACTTTGTGCGTATGCCGATGCAAGCTATGGGGGCGAGAGAGACAAACGATCTCGTCCTGGCTATCTGGTATTCATCACAAATGCCCCAGTCTACTGGGGGGCGCGCCGTCAGACACTTGTCACCCTAAGTACTTCTGAGGCAGAGTATGTCAGTCTTGCAGAGTCTTGCCGTGATGTAAAAACTGCTTTGAATTTGCTATCTGAGCTAGGACAAGCCACTGATCAATCTGTAGTTTGTTACGAGGACAATCAGACTGCTAAAAAGATGGCTGAGGAATTGACCACCAAGCGCAGTAAGCATATTGATATCAAATATCATTACGTGCGAGAGTTATGTGCAAAGAAGATCATCGCATTTGAAGACTGCCGGTCTGAGTTGATGATTGCCGATGCATTGACCAAGTCATTGCCTAAGGTTGCTTTCGTGAAGCACCGAAGTCATATGATGAAGCACCGAAGTCATATGATGAAGCACCGAAGTCATATGATGAAACACCTCTGCTACCGATGTGCTGTCGTGTCTACATCTCTTTGTCGTTGTGGCTAGTTTGTGGGGGAGATACATGTCGAATGATGTCCGATGACTATGTCTTGCGTCCATGAGGGAGTGTAGAAAAATCATATTGTCAAAGGTGAATGATGTTTAAGTGTTGGACTCAGGCCTAGTCCATTGAGGAACCAATTATCTAAGTATGTTTTTGTATGTTGTGTTTACGAATATGTTTCGTACGCCGATTGTGTTTGACCTATTAAATGTGTAATTTTGTTACAGGTATCATTTGATAGGAAATGTTTTTCCCTTTCATATGACACCTTATTCAAGTTGTTTGAGTGAATATTCATTGAGTTATGAGTCTTAGAAGTTTAAGTGTATTTGAAGAAATTGTGTTTGTATTTTTAGAGATGGAATCTAAAAAAATAGACCGCGCACGTCCGTTGGAATTTCTTTGGCAAAGGAAATTTTCGAGCCGAAAAAGGCCGTTCAATTTTGACGAAAAATAGTATAAAAACGAAGTACAAAAGTAAATAAAGAGCACGCTGAATCCTGCACCAATGTACCAGGCTGATTCACATCGAAAGATGTACTCATAGGTGTACTAATCTTTTCAATGGTCCATACTTCTGCGCTAGCTTCTCAATATATGCCGGCTGCGAGATGAAAATTCCTCTTTCAGACATATCGATTTTCCATCCGAGGAAAAGCCGTGGAGACCCCATCATCGACTTGACGTCAAACTCTGTCTCGATCTTCTTCAAAATCGTTTCCCCCATTCGACGTGAAGTCGAAAATATCAAACCGTCATCAACATAAAGTACAAGAAAGCAGTTCTTCCCCAATAAAGAGACAAGGGTCCGTAAGACTTGGCCGGAATCAACATCATTAACGAGGAAATCTCTGAAGCGCACACAAACCAACATAATCCGGCTTGCTTGAGTCCATAGAAACTCTTCTTCAGCTCGCAAATAGCACCCTCCTTAATCAACTGGTGATCCTCATCACTTAGTAAATCGCCGACTAGTTCAACGAAACCTGTGGGGATCTCCGAGCAGATGTACTCTTCCAAATTACCATGCAAAAATGCAGTTTTGACATCGAACTGCAATACATTCTTTCTCGCCCCCATAGCTTGCATAATCTGAATCCTGCACCTGTTTATGTACCAGGCTGATGATCGAAAGATGTACTTCATAGGTGTACTGGAGATTTTCAATGGTCCATACTTCTGCGCTAGCTTTAACCCTGGAGATCCTCATCACTTAGTAAATCACCGACTAAGTTCAACGAAACCAGTGGGGGTCTCCGAGCAGATGTACTCTTCCAAATTACCATGCAAAAATGCAGTTTTGACATCGAACTGCAATACATCCAAGTTCGCAGATGCAGCGATAGCCAAACATGCACGCACAGTCTCTTGCACGCACAGTCTCTTTGATCGTACACGCGACCGAGCCAATGACATGATGTCCCCGCGGATCAGCTCTAAGGCTCGTACGGACTTGGACTCGGAGAGAAAACGTGAACGTCAATCAAGTGGAACCCCACCTCGACAAACTTCGAAACTTCGACGAGATCGTAAACGAGATCATGAAGAATCTAACTTTGGATTTCTGGCCGATGATGAATTGTCCTTAAAAGACTTGACTGGGTCTGCTGATGAGAAGCAATTCCGCGCAGCCATGAGAGACGAGCTACGTTCAATGCTGAAGATGAAGGTTTGGAAACTTCAGCAGCGCTGCAAGGCCCGGACAAAGCCTCTGGGACTCAAGTGGGACCCTCACTCTCAAGCGTGATGAAAGCGGCGCAGTGATACGACATAAAGCCCGCCTATGTGCGAAGGGATTTGCACAACAGTATGGTCGAGATTATGTGGAGACATCGTCAAGTAGTCACAAAAGAGACTGTACGTGCATGTTTGGCTATCGCTGCATCTGCGAACTTGATGTGTTTGCAGTTCGATGTAAAATCAAAACTGCATTTTTTGCATGGTAATTTGGAAGAGTTGATCTGCTCGGAGATCCCCATTTTCATTGAACAGTCGGTGATTTATTGATGAGGATCACCAGGGTTAAGCTGCGCAGAAGTATGGACCATTGAAAAGGTTAGTACACCTATGAGTACATCTTTCGATGTGAATCAGCCTGGTACATTGGTGCAGGATTCAGACTACCGTGGTATCATAGGTTCCCTTATGTTTGCAGCTGTGGGTACGCGTCCTGATATTGCTTTTGCGACAAGTTCACTGAGCCGATACCTTGACCAGCCGACTAAGGCGAGAGAGGCTGCCGCAAGAAATCTGTGCGGATACTTGAAGGCTACCAAACACTGGGGAATCTTCTATGAAGCCGGGAACGACTTGAAACTTTGTGCGTATGCCGATGCAAGCTATGGGGGCGAGAAAGACAAGCGATCTCGTTCTGGCTATCTGGTATTCATCACAAATGCCCCAGTCTACTGGGGGGCGCGCCGTCAGACACTTGTCACCCTAAGTACTTCTGAGGCAGAGTATGTCAGTCTTGCAGAGTCCTGCCGTGACGTAAAAAACTTCTTTAAATTTGCTATCTGAGCTAGGACGAGCCTCTGATCAATCTGTAGTTTGTTACGAGGACAATCAGACTGCTAAGAAGATAGCTGAGGAATTGACCACCAAGCGCAGTAAGCATATTGATATCAAATATCATTATGTGCGAGAGTTATGCGCAAAGAAGATCATCTCAAAAGGACTGCCGGTCTGAGTTGATGGTTGCTGATGCCTTGACCAAGGCATTGCCTACTTGGTTGCTTTCGTGAAGCACCGAAGTCATACGATGAAACGCCGCTGCTACCGATGTGCTGTCGTGTCTACATCTCTTTGTCGTTGTGGCTAGTTTGTGGGGGGAGATACATATCGAATGATGTCCGATGACTATCATCTTGCGTCCATGGGGAGTGTAGAAAAATCATATATTGTCAAAGGTGAATGATGTTTAAGTGTTGGACTCAGACCTAGTCCATCGAGGAACCGATTATCTAACGATGTTTTTGTGTATGTTGTGTTTACGAATGTATTTCGTAGGCCGATTGTGTTTGACCTATTAAATGTATAATTTTTGTTACAGGTGTCATTTGATAGAAATGGGTTTCCCTTTCATATGACACCTTATTCAAGTTGTTTGAGTGAATATTCATTGAGTTATGAGTCTTGGAAGTTTAAGTGTATTTGAAGAAATTGTGTTTGTATTTTTTAGAGATGGAATCTAAAATAGATCGCGCACGTCCGTTGGAATTTCTTTGGCAAAGGAAATTTTCGAGCCGAAAGGGCCGTTCAATTTTGACGAAAAATAGTATAAATACGGAATACAAAAGTAAATAAAGAGCACTTTCACAGAGTTGAAAAAACCTCACAGAGATGATTCATCCATAGTGACATCATCGTCGGCGGCATCATCCATGGGACCATCTCCATCACTACCCGTATCTGATTCTGACGCTGAAGTATCCCTGTTACCATCACTTGCTTCTACTTCATCGTCAATACTATCATCGTCACCCTCGGAATTATTGACTTTGACCCTTTCAACGTGACTGGCAATCGTGGGCTCAAGGCGATAATCTCGACTGTTCACAACACGCTTTGTCTCTAGGTTGTAAATTCGCATACTGCCGCCAACAGTATTAAGGCTAGGACCTAGTAAAATACCTTCCTGACCCTTCTTGCCGAATTTCTTGATATGTTTTCCGGTCAAGAAATATACTTTCGCACCAAAGGAATTGTTGTCTGCGACAAATCAGGTTTAACTCCTGACCATAGTTCCGCCCGCGACTTAGCACCACCTCGTTGTGGCATTACGTTGATCAACCAACAAGCATGAGTAACCGCTTCAAGCCAAAACTCATCGCCCAGTCAAGCCTGCAGTAGAAGAACCCGGGCCATCTCTGATTAGGGTTCAATGTGCACGCTCACATCTTCCATTATGTTCAGGGAGTATGTGCTGCCGTCAAACTCTGCTTTATGCCTCTTGCTGATAGCATAGGACTTCCAAGTCTCGTTGACAAACTCTCGCCCCTCTATCACTATGAGCCTTCTTCGGAATCGCTTCAACACTGCAAATTCAGTGTCCAGCAAGTGACGCATTGCAGCAGTCGAATCACTCTTGTGCTTCAGGCCCAAACACCAGTAGTGGTCCGTTGCATCGTCAAGAACCTGGAGACCGAATTGTTTTCCAGTGAGTGACGGTGTCTTCGAGGTCTCGAAGATATCTACGTACAGCTTCGATCCCGGAACTTCTAGAACCACAAATTTACGTTTACCCTTCGACCGGACCAACTTGCGGTAATTAATTTGGCCGTGTCAACTTGCCTTGCACGCAAGCTCTACAGAAGAGAAGCTTCTCACCCCAACGTCTGATAACTTTCTCCATTCCTGCAAACCATTGTCTCTTTCATCAGTTCCAAGCTTACATGGCCAAGTCTATGATGCCACATGAGCATATCTGCTTCACTATCATCGGATGCCACAAGGGACTTATCTTCATCGATAGTCTTTGTACCCGAATGTGTTCGGTTCACGGGTGACTTCAGATCCCTAAGGGAAACGATGTATAGCCCTTGTCTAACCGTTGCTTTAACCACTCAAACAACCCTGCGGATCAAATAATGTGCAGTTGTTCTGTTTTCTCGCACGTCGCCTTCCAGCCGTTCTTCGTAACAAGCTGTCGTACGGACGGATAAAAGTGAGAATACTAAACCAGTCTCAGGACAGCCGCGCAACTCTCCCTCACCATCTGCATGCGGTAGTGTTTAGTGTTGCCAAGCCCGGTCAATCGCTTGTTAGAGGGTCTCACTGCATGTAGAAAAATCATATTGTCAAAGGTGAATGATGTTTAAGTGTTGGACTCAGACCTAGTCCATCGAGGAACCGATTATCTAACGATGTTTTTTTGTATGTTGTGTTTACGAATGTATTTTCGTAGGCCGATTGTGTTTGACCTATTAAATGTATAATTTTTTACAGGTGTCATTTGATAGGAAATGGGTTTTCCCTTTCATATGACACCTTATTCAAGTTGTTTGAGTGAATATTCATTGAGTTATGAGTCTTGGAAGTTTAAGTGTATTTGAAGAAATTGTGTTTGTATTTTTAGAGATGGAATCTAAAAAATAGATCGCGCACGTCCGTTGAATTTCTTTGGCAAAAGGAAATTTTCGAGCCGAAAGGGCCGTTCAATTTTGACGAAAAATAGTATAAATACGGAATACAAAAGTAAATAAAGAGCACTTTCACAGAGTTGAAAAATTCATCAGTATGATTCATCCATAGTGACATCATCGTCGGCGGCATCATCCATGGGACCATCTCCATCACTATCCGTATCTGATTCTGACGCTGAAGTATCCCTGTTACCATCACTTGCTTCTACTTCATCGTCAATACTATCATCGTCACCCTCGGAATTATTGACTTTGACCCTTTCAACGTGACTGGCAATCGTGGGCTCAAGGCGATAATCTCGACTGTTCACAACACGCTTTGTCTCTAGGGTTGTAAATTCCGCATACTGCCGCCAACAGTATTAAGGCTTCGGACCTAGTAAAATACCTTCCTGACCCTTCTTGCCGAATTTCTTGATATGTTTTCCGGTCAAGAAATATACTTTCGCATGAAAGGAATTGTTGTCTGCGACAAATCAGGTTTAACTCCTGACCATAGTTCCGCCCGCGACTTAGCACCACCTCGTTGTGGCATTACGTTGATCAACCAACAAGCATAGGTAACCGCTTCAAGCCAAAACTCATCGCCCAGTCAAGCCTGCAGTAGAAGAACCCGGGCCATCTCGATTAGGGTTCAATGTGCACGCTCACATCTTCCATTATGTTCAGGAGTATGTGCTGCCGTCAAACTCTGCTTTTATGCCTCTTGCTGATAGCATAGACTTCCAAGTCTCGTTGACAAACTCGCCCCCTCTATCACTATGAGCCTCTTCGGGAATCGCTTCAACACTGCAAATTCAGTGTCCAGCAAGTGACGCATTGCAGCAGTCGCATCACTCTTGTGCTTCAGGCCCAAACACCAGTAGTGGTCCGTTGCATCGTCAAGAACCTGAGACCGAATTGTTTTCCAGTGAACAATACGGTGTCTTCGAGATCTCGAAGATATCTATTACAGCTTCGATCCTGAACTTCTAGAACCACAAATTTACGTTTACCCTTCGACCGGACCAACTTGTGAGTAATTCTGGCCTGTGTCAACTTGCCTTGCACGCAAGCTCTACAGAGGGAAATATCTCACCCTCATAGTCTGATAACTTTCTCCATTCCTGCGCAAACCATTGTCTCTTTCATCAGTTTCAAGCTTACATGGCCAAGTCTATGATGCCACATGAGCATATCTGCTTCACTTCATCGGATGCCACAAGGACTTATATTTCATCGATAAGTTTGATTGTGAAATGTGCTCGGTTCACGGGTGACTTCAGATCCTAAGGGAAACGATGTATAGCCTTGTCTAACCGTTGTCGGACCAAACATCTGCGGATCAAAATAATGATGGCAGTTGTTCTTCTCGCACGTCGCCTTCCAGCCGTTCTTAACAAGCTGTCGTACGGATAAAAGTTGTACCCGATGTGAACCTCCCAGCTAAACCAGTCTCAGGACAGCCGCGCATAGATCTCCTCACCATCTGCATGCGTTTAGTGTTGCCAAGCCCGGTCAATCGCTTGTTAGAGGTCTCTGGCTGTAGAAAAAAATCATATTGTCAAAGGTGAATGATGTTTAAGTGTTGGACTCAGACCTAGTCCATCGAGGAACCGATTATCTAACGATGTTTTTTGTATGTTGTGTTTACGAATGTATTTCGTAGGCCGATTGTGTTTGACCTATTAAATGTATAATTTTTTGTTACAGGTGTCATTTGATAGGGAAATGGGTTTCTCATTTCATATGACACCTTATTCAAGTTGTTTGAGTGAATATTCATTGAGTTATGAGTCTTGGAAGTTTAAGTGTATTTGAAGAAATTGTGTTTGTATTTTTAGAGATGGAATCTAAAAAATAGATCGCGCACGTCCGTTGGAATTTCTTTGGCAAAGGAAATTTTCGAGCCGAAAGGGCCGTTCAATTTTGACGAAAAAATAGTATAAATACGGAATACAAAAGTAAATAAAGAGCACTTTCACAGAGTTGAAAAATTCACATGGAAGCAGCGGACGGGACTAAAAGCTTGAAATTTTTTGGAGACCAAGGACTCGAGTGCCTAGAGAGAGAGAAGAAGAGAGAGAGAGAGAGAGAGAGAGCTAGAGAGAGAGACTTTCACTAGAGAACGCTGATTTGAGAGAGAGAGATTTGAGAGAGAGAGAGCTTGAGAGAGCTGATTTGAGAGAGAGAGAGACCACTGATCACCAAACCGAGAGGATGAAGTACGTGGAGCCCAAACTGAAGGATGCCACCGGCTACCCGAACTGGAAGTTGAAGATGGAAGCTAAGCTGAAGGAAAAGGCCGTCTTCAATGCCGCTACAGACCGTGAGAGGGAGATTGCCTACTCCATGATTGTCCAGAGCGTTGAAGACTGTTGTCTTGGATACGTCCGTAACACTGATAACCCTGCAGTTGCCTTGGCCCAGATCGCTACCGCAATGAACCGCCAGACGGAGGCCAATCTGGACGCGTTGACTCAGAAGTTAGATAGGATGAAGATGAACGATGGAGAAAATGTTGCTGAACTCGCCGACCGATGTGAGATTCTATTTGGCCAGCTTGCAGGTCAGGGGATGAGTTGACTAACATTCGGAAACGCATATCCTTCATGAAGGGCCTTCCACGTCAGTTTGCGCCGCTGAAGATTGACTTGAATGCGAAGTTTGCAAACGGAAATCGATTCAGCTATGAGCAAGTGAAGGAAGCCGCCATTGTGTTTGAGAGACTGGACTCGGTGTCTACGATGATGACATGACGACGACGAAGATATCGGTCTTTATGCTAATGGACGATATCACAAGGGTAACCATCAAGCCCAGAAGGGTCGACGAGGAGGTGGTTTCGACCGACCAAGAGGTGACTTTGGTAGTAGAGATGGCCGGGAGCTTACTTGTTTCAAGTGCCTTAAGCCCGGGCATACTCGGGCTAATTGTCGTGGTAAGATGGCGTGTTTGAATTGCAAGAAACCAGGGCATATCAAACGAGACTGCCCAGATCTCGACGATGAGAATGATGATGACAATGGCTATTTCGGATTTGGATTGATGGCGATCGGTGATGACGGAGATTCCGACAGTGATGATGGTATGCCGGCCTTGATGTGTGATTCCACCGATTCTGATTCTTCCGATGCCGAGAGCAAATTTGATGATGAATTGGATGCTCCACCCGGGTTGCTATCTGGAGGTTTTTCATCGGATTATGAAGTTCAGGGTGGCTTTATCTCAGCTACAGATGAAGATAACTGTACTACACTCGACGATGATGACACCTTTGCCGAGGATGATCTACTTGTGGATGGATCCGTCACCTCAATCGCTGAAGCTGAATTGGAGAACACAATCAGCGAACATTCGGCGTTTGCATTGCTGGGCGTGGGTGATCTGGTCTTATCTGCTAACGAGCTTGTGGTTGACACAGGTGCCAGCAAGCATGTTGTTGTATTGGAGGATGCTCTGTCTGCAGTGAGACCCTCTAACAAGCGATTGACCGGGCTTGGCAACACTAAACTGCATGCAGATGGTGAGGGAGAGTTGCGCGGCTGTCCTGAGACTGGTTTAGCTCTTCTCATTCTCTAAGGCGGGTGTTCAACTTTTATCCGTACGACAGCTTGTTAAGAACGGCTGGAAGGCGACGTGCGAGAAGAACGACTGCACATTATTTGATCCGCAGGGTGGTTTGGTGAAAGCAACGGTTAGACAAGGGCTATACATCGTTTCCCTGAAGGATCTGAAGTCGCCCGTCAACCGAGCACATTCGGGTACAAAGATTATCGATGAAGATAAGGCCCTTGTGGCATCCGATGATGGTGAAGCAGATATGCTCATGTGGCATCATAGACTTGGCCATGTAAGCTTGGAACTGATGAAAGAGACAATGGTTTGCGCAGGAATGGAGAAAGTTGCCAGACGTTGGGGTGAGAAGCTTCCCTTCTGTAGAGCTTGCGTGCAGGCAAGATGACACGGGCCAGAATTACTCGCAAGTTGGTCGGGTCGAAGGGTAAACGTAAATCTGTGGTTCTAGAAGTTCCGGGATCGAAGCTGTACGTAGATATCTTCGAGACCTCGAAGACACCGTCACTCACTGGAAAACAATTCGGTCTCCAGGTTCTTGACGATGCAACGGACCACTACTGGTGTTTGGGCCTGAAGCACAAGAGTGATGCGACTGCTGCAATGCGTCACTTGCTGGACACTGAATTTGCAGTGTTGAAGCGATTCCCGAAGAAGGCTCATAGTGATAGAGGGGGGGCGAGTTTGTCAACGAGACTTGGAAGTCTATGCTATCAGCAAGAGGCATAAAGCAGAGTTTGACGGCAGCACGTACTCCTGAACATAATGGAAGATGTGAGCGTGCACATCGAACCCTAATCGAGATGGCCCGGGTTCTTCTACTGCAGGCTGACTGGGCGATGAGTTTTGGCTTGAAGCGGTTACCTATGCTTGTTGGTTGATCAACGTAATGCCACAACGAGGTGGTGCTAAGTCGCGGGCGGAACTATGGTCAGGAGTTAAACCTGATTTGTCGCAGACAACAATTCCTTTTGGTGCGAAAGTATATTTCTTGACCGGAAAACATAACAAGAAATTCGGCAAGAAGGGTCAGAAGGTATTTTACTAGGTCCCAGCCTTAATACTGTTGGCGGCAGTATGCGAATTTACAACCCAGAGACAAAGCGTGTTGTGAATAGTCGAGATTATCGCCTTGAGCCCACGATTGCCAGTCACGTTGAAAGGGTCAAAGTCAATAATTCCGAGGGTGACGATGATAGTATTGACGATGAAGTAGAGCAAGTGATGGCAACAAGGATACTTCAGCGTCAGAATCAGATACGGATAGTGATGGAGATGGTCCCATGGATGATGCCGCCGACGATGATGTCACTATGGATGAATCATCTACTGATGGAGGTGATGAATCAGGACCCGGTGAGTATCCTGGTTATGCTCGCCGCCCACTCAATCACCAGAAACGTGATTTGCCTGGTAAAGCAGACACACCTACGAGAGGTGGCAGGCGATTGAAAACCCGCGTAGATCGTACACACGCGACCGAGCCAATGACATGATGTCCCCGCGGATCAGCTCTAAGGCTCGTACGGACTTGGACTCGGAGAGAAAACGTGAACGTCAATCAAGTGGAACCCCACCTCGACAAACTTCGAAACTTCGACGAGATCGTAAACGAGATCATGAAGAATCTAACTTTGGATTTCTGGCCGATGATGAATTGTCCTTCAAAGACTTGACTGGGTCTGCTGATGAGAAGCACTTCCGCGCAGCCATGAGAGACGAGCTACGTTCAATGCTGAAGATGAAGGTTTGGAAACTTCAGCAGCTGCAAGGCCCGGACAAAGCCTCTGGGACTCAAGTGGGTCTCTCACTCTCAAGCGTGATGAAAGCGGCGCAGTGATACGACATAAAGCCCGCCTATGTGCGAAGGGATTTGCACAACAGTATGGTCGAGAGATTATGTGGAGACATCGTCACCAGTAGTCACAAAGAGACTGTGCGTGCATGTTTGGCTATCGCTGCATCTGAGAACTTGGATGTATTGCAGTTCGATGTCAAAACTGCATTTTTGCATGGTAATTTGGAAGAGTACGTCTGCTCGGAGATCCCCACTGGTTTCGTTGAAATAGTTGGTGATTTACTAAGTGATGAGGATCACCAGTTGATTAAGGAGGGTGCTATTTGCGAGCTGAAGAAGAGTATCTATGGACTCAAGCAAGCCGGATTATGTTGGTTTGTGCGCTTCAGAGATTTCCTCGTTAATGATGTTGATTCCGGCCAAGTCTTTACGGACCCTTGTCTCTTTATTCGGAAGAACTGCTTTCTGGTACTTTATGTTGATGACGGTTTGATATTTTCGACTTCACGTCGAATGGGGAGAAGATATTGAAGAAGATCGAGACAGAGTTCCACGGCGTCAAGTCGATGGGGTCTCCACGGTTTTTCCTCGGATGGAAAATTGATATGTCTGAAAGAGGAATTTTCATCTCGCAGCCGGCATATATTGAGAAGCTAGCGCAGAAGTATGGACCATTGAAAGGGTCAGTACACCTATGAGAGTACATCTTTCGACGAATCGGCCTGGTACATTGGTGCAGGATTCAGATCTACCGTATCATAGGTTCCCCTTATGTTTGCAGCTGTGGGTACGCGTCCTGATATTGCTTTTTTGCAGACAAGTTCACTGAGCCGATACCTTTGACCAGCCGACTAAGGCGAGAGAGGCTGCCGCAAGAAATCTGTGCGGATACTTTGGAGGCTACCAAACACTGGGAATCTTTCTATGAAGCCGGGAACGACTTGAAACTTGTGCGTATGCCGATGCAAGCTATGGGGGAGAAAGACAAGCGATCTCTACTTAACTGCTATCTCGTATTCATCACAAATGCCCCAGTCTACTTGGGGGGCGCGCGCCGTCAGACACTTTGTCACCCTGGCACTTCTGAGGCAGAGTATGTCAGTCTTGCAGAGTCTTGCCGTGATGTAAAACTGCTTTGAATTTGCTATCTGAGCCATAGACGAGCCACTGATCAATCTGTAGTTTGTTATGAGGACAATCAGTAGACTGCTAAGAAGATGGCTGAGGAATTGACCACTAAGCGCAG
>LUCW03001413.1:0-35936 GCA_001586965.3 Sphaeroforma sirkka | reverse complement strand
GATGATGAATTGTCCTTCAAAGACTGACTGGGTCTATTTGCGAGCTGAAGAAGAAGAGTATCATGAACTCAAAACAAGACGCATATATGTTAGTTTGTGCTTCCAGAGATTTCCTCATTAATGATGTTGAATTCCGCTACCCAGAATCTTACGGACCCTTGTCTCTTCTTTATTCGGAAGAACTGCTTTCTGGTACTTTATGTTGATGATTTGTTTGATATTTTCGACTTCACGTCGAATGGGGAGAAGATATTGAAGAAGATCGAGACAGAGTTCGACATCAAGTCGATAGAGGTCTCCACGGTTTTTCCTCGGATGGAAAAATCGATATGTCTGAAAGAGGAATTTTCATCTCGATATATTGAGAAGCTAGCGCAGAAGTATGGACCATTGAAAGGGGTCAGTACACCTATGAGTACATCTTTCGACGTGAATCGGCCTGGTACATTGGTGCAGGATTCAGACTACCGTGGTATCATAGGTTCCCTTATGTTTGCAGCTGTGGGTACGCGTCCTGATATTGCTTTTGCGACAAGTTCACTGAGCCGATACCTTGACCAGCCGACTAAGGCGAGAGAGGCTGCCGCAAGAAATCTGTGCGGATACTTGGAGGCTACCAAACACTGGGGAATCTTCTATGAAGCCGGGAACGACTTGAAACTTTGTGCGTATGCCGATGCAAGCTATGGGGGGGAGAAAGACAAGCGATCTCGTTCTGGCTATCTGGTATTCATCACAAATGCCCCAGTCTACTGGGGGGCGCGCCGTCAGACACTTGTCACCCTAAGTACTTCTGAGGCAGAGTATGTCAGTCTTGCAGAGTCTTGCCGTGATGTAAAAACTGCTTTGAATTTGCTATCTGAGCTAGGACGAGCCACTGATCAATCTGTAGTTTGTTACGAGGACAATCAGACTGCTAAGAAGATGGCTGAGGAATTGACCACCAAGCGCAGTAAGCATATTGATATCAAATATCATTATGTGCGAGAGTTATGCGCAAAGAAGATCATCTCATTGGAGGACTGCCGGTCTGAGTTGATGGTTGCTGATGCCTTGACCAAGGCATTGCCTAAGGTTGCTTTCGTGAAGCACCGAAGTCATACGATGAAACGCCGCTGCTACCGATGTGCTGTCGTGTCTACATCTCTTTGTCGTTGTGGCTAGTTTGTGGGGGAGATACATATCGAATGATGTCCGATGACTATGTCTTGCGTCCATGGGGGAGTGTAGAAAAATCATATTGTCAAAGGTGAATGATGTTTAAGTGTTGGACTCAGACCTAGTCCATCGAGGAACCGATTATCTAACGATGTTTTTGTATGTTGTGTTTACGAATGTATTTCGTAGGCCGATTGTGTTTGACCTATTAAATGTATAATTTTGTTACAGGTGTCATTTGATAGGAAATGGGTTTCCCTTTCATATGACACCTTATTCAAGTTGTTTGAGTGAATATTCATTGAGTTATGAGTCTTGGAAGTTTAAGTGTATTTGAAGAAATTGTGTTTGTATTTTTAGAGATGGAATCTAAAAATAGATCGCGCACGTCCGTTGGAATTTCTTTGGCAAAGGAAATTTTCGAGCCGAAAGGGCCGTTCAATTTTGACGAAAAATAGTATAAATACGGAATACAAAAGTAAATAAAGAGCACTTTCACAGAGTTGAAAAATTCACAGATGATTCATCCATAGTGACATCATCGTCGGCGGCATCATCCATGGGACCATCTCCATCACTATCCGTATCTGATTCTGACGCTGAAGTATCCCTGTTACCATCACTTGCTCCTACTTCATCGTCAATACTATCATCGTCACCCTCGGAATTATTGACTTTGACCCTTTCAACGTGACTGGCAATCGTGGGCTCAAGGCGATAATCTCGACTGTTCACAACACGCTTTGTCTCTAGGTTGTAAATTCGCATACTGCCGCCAACAGTATTAAGGCTAGGACCTAGTAAAATACCTTCCTGACCCTTCTTGCCGAATTTCTTGATATGTTTTCCGGTCAAGAAATATACTTTCGCACCAAAAGGAATTGTTGTCTGCGACAAATCAGGTTTAACTCCTGACCATAGTTCCGCCCGCGACTTAGCACCACCTCGTTGTGGCATTACGTTGATCAACCAACAAGCATAGGTAACCGCTTCAAGCCAAAACTCATCGCCCAGTCAAGCCTGCAGTAGAAGAACCCGGGCCATCTCGATTAGGGTTCAATGTGCACGCTCACATCTTCCATTATGTTCAGGAGTATGTGCTGCCGTCAAACTCTGCTTTATGCCTCTTGCTGATAGCATAGACTTCCAAGTCTCGTTGACAAACTCGCCCCCTCTATCACTATGAGCCTTCTTCGGGAATCGCTTCAACACTGCAAATTCAGTGTCCAGCAAGTGACGCATTGCAGCAGTCGCATCACTCTTGTGCTTCAGGCCCAAACACCAGTAGTGGTCCGTTGCATCGTCAAGAACCTGGAGACCGAATTGTTTTCCAGTGAGTGACGGTGTCTTCGAGGTCTCGAAGATATCTACGTACAGCTTCGATCCCGGAACTTCTAGAACCACAAATTTACGTTTACCCTTCGACCGACCAACTTGCGAGTAATTCTGGCCCGTGTCAACTTGCCTTGCACGCAAGCTCTACAGAAGAGAAGCTTCTCACCCCAACGTCTGATAACTTTCTCCATTCCTGCGCAAACCATTGTCTCTTTCATCAGTTTCAAGCTTACATGGCCAAGTCTATGATGCCACATGAGCATATCTGCTTCACCATCATCGGATGCCACAAGGGCCTTATCTTCATCGATAGTCTTTGTACCCGAATGTGTTGGTTTGACGGGTGACTTCAGATCCTTAGGGAAAGGTCGATGTATAGCCGGATCTAACCGTTGCTTTAACCAAACAACCCTGCGGATCAAATAATGTGCAGTTGTTCTTCTCGCACGTCGCCTTCCAGCCGTTCTTAACAAGCTGTCGTACGGATAAAAAAAAAATGAACGGCCGCTTTAAAAAATGAGAAGAGCTAAACCAGTCTCAGGACAGCCGCGCAACTCTCCTCACCATCTGCATGCAGTTTAGTGTTGCCAAGCCCGGTCAATCGCTTGTTAGAGGGTCTCACTGCAGATGTAGAAAATCATATTGTCAAAGGTGAATGATGTTTAAGTGTTGGACTCAGACCTAGTCCATCGAGGAACCGATTATCTAACGATGTTTTTTTATGTTGTGTTTACGAATGTATTTCGTAGGCCGATTGTGTTTGACCTATTAAATGTATATTTTGTTACAGGTGTCATTTGATAGGAAATGGGTTTCCTTTCATATGACACCTTATTCAAGTTGTTTGAGTGAATATTCATTGAGTTATGAGTCTTGGAAGTTTAAGTGTATTTGAAGAAATTGTGTTTGTATTTTTTTAGAGATGGAATCTAAAAAATAGATCGCGCACGTCCGTTGGAATTTCTTTGGCAAAGGAAATTTTCGAGCCGAAAGGGCCGTTCAATTTTGACGAAAAATAGTATAAATACGGAATACAAAAGTAAATAAAGAGCACTTTCACAGAGTTGAAAAATTCACATGGAAGCAGCGGACGGGACTAAAAGCTGGTTCTGACTGAAATTTTGGAGACCAAGGACTCGACCCTTTCAAAGTGCCTAAGAGAGAGAGAGAGAGAGAGAAGAGAGAGAGAACAAGAGAGAGAGCTAGAGAGAGAGAGAGAGAGAGAGAGAGAGAGAGAGAGCTGATTTGAGAGAGAGAGCTGATTTGATTTGAGAGAGAGAGAGACCACTGATCACCAAACCGAGAGGAATGAAGTACGTGGAGCCCAAACTGAAGGATGCCACCGGCTACCCGAACTGGAAGTTGAAGATGGAAGCTAAGCTGAAGGAAAAGGCCGTCTTCAATGCCGCTACAGACCGTGAGAGGGAGATTGCCTACTCCATGATTGTCCAGAGCGTTGAAGACTGTTGTCTTGGATACGTCCGTAACACTGATAACCCTGCAGTTGCCTTGGCCCAGATCGCTACCGCAATGAACCGCCAGACGGAGGCCAATCTGGACGCGTTGACTCAGAAGTTAGATAGGATGAAGATGAACGATGGAGAAAATGTTGCTGAACTCGCCGACCGATGTGAGATTCTATTTGGCCAGCTTGCAGGTCAGGGGATGAGTTGACTAACATTCGGAAACGCATATCCTTCATGAAGGGCCTTCCACGTCAGTTTGCGCCGCTGAAGATTGACTTGAATGCGAAGTTTGCAAACGGAAATCGATTCAGCTATGAGCAAGTGAAGGAAGCCGCCATTGTGTTTGAGACTGGACTCGGTGTCTACGATGATGACAACGACGACGAAGATATCGGTCTTTATGCTAATGGACGATATCACAAGGGTAACCACCAAGCCCAGAAGGGTCGACGAGGAGGTGGTTTCGACCGACCACCAGAGGTGACTTTGGTAGTAGAGATGGCCGGGAGCTTACTTGTTTCAAGTGCCTTAAGCCCGGGCATACTCGGGCTAATTGTCGTGGTAAGATGGCGTGTTTGAATTGCAAGAAACCAGGGCATATCAAACGAGACTGCCCAGATCTCGACGATGAGAATGATGATGATGACAATGGCTATTTCGGATTTGGATTGATGGCGATCGGTGATGACGGAGATTCCGACAGTGATGATGGTATGCCGGCCTTGATGTGTGATTCCACCGATTCTGATTCTTCCGATGCCGAGAGCAAATTTGATGATGAATTGGATGCTCCACCCGGGTTGCTATCTGGAGGTTTTCATCGGATTATGAAGTTCAGGGTGGCTTTATCTCAGCTACAGATGAAGATAACTGTACTACACTCGACGATGATGACACCTTTGCCGAGGATGATCTACTTGTGGATGGATCCGTCACCTCAATCGCTGAAGCTGAATTGGAGAACACAATCAGCGAACATTCGGCGTTTGCATTGCTGGGCGTGGGTGATCTGGTCTTATCTGCTAACGAGCTTGTGGTTGACACAGGTGCCAGCAAGCATGTTGTTGTATTGGAGGATGCTCTGTCTGCAGTGAGACCCTCTAACAAGCGATTGACCGGGCTTGGCAACACTAAACTGCATGCAGATGGTGAGGGAGAGTTGCGCGGCTGTCCTGAGACTGGTTTAGCTCTTCTCATTTTTTATCCGTACGACAGCTTGTTAAGAACGGCTGGAAGGCGACGTGCGAGAAGAACAACTGCACATTATTTGATCCGCAGGGTGGTTTGGTGAAAGCAACGGTTAGACAAGGGCTATACATCGTTTCCCTGAAGGATCTGAAGTCGCCCGTCAACCGAGCACATTCGGGTACAAAGATTATCGATGAAGATAAGGCCCTTGTGGCATCCGATGATGGTGAAGCAGATATGCTCATGTGGCATCATAGACTTGGCCATGTAAGCTTGGAACTGATGAAAGAGACAATGGTTTGCGCAGGAATGGAGAAAGTTGCCAGACGTTGGGGTGAGAAGCTTCCTTCTGTAGAGCTTGCGTGCAGGGCAAGATGACACGGGCCAGAATTACTCGCAAGTTGGTCGGGTCGAAGGGTAAAAAAATCTGTGGTTCTAGAAGTTCCGGGATCGAAGCTGTACGTAGATATCTTCGAGACCTCGAAGACACCGTCACTCACTGGAAAACAATTCGGTCTCCAGGTTCTTGACGATGCAACGGACCACTACTGGTGTTTGGGCCTGAAGCAAAAGAGTGATGCGACTGCTGCAATGCGTCACTTGCTGGACACTGAATTTGCAGTGTTGAAGCGATTCCCGAAGAAGGCTCATAGTGATAGAGGGGGCGAGTTTGTCAACGAGACTTGGAAGTCTATGCTATCAGCAAGAGGCATAAAGCAGAGTTTGACGGCAGCACGTACTCCTGAACATAATGGAAGATGTGAGCGTGCACATCGAACCCTAATCGAGATGGCCCGGGTTCTTCTACTGCAGGCTGGACTGGGCGATGAGTTTTGGCTTGAAGCGGTTACCTATGCTTGTTGGTTGATCAACGTAATGCCACAACGAGGTGGTGCTAAGTCGCGGGCGGAACTATGGTCAGGAGTTAAACCTGATTTGTCGCAGACAACAATTCCTTTTGGTGCGAAAGTATATTTCTTGACCGGAAAACATAACAAGAAATTCGGCAAGAAGGGTCAGGAAGGTATTTTACTAGGTCCTAGCCTTAATACTGTTGGCGGCAGTATGCGAATTTACAACCTAGAGACAAAGCGTGTTGTGAATAGTCGAGATTATCGCCTTGAGCCCACGATTGCCAGTCACGTTGAAAGGGTCAAAGTCAATAATTCCGAGGGTGACGATGATAGTATTGACGATGAAGTAGGAGCAAGTGATGGCAACAAGGATACTTCAGCGTCAGAATCAGATACGGATAGTGATGGAGATGGTCCCATGGATGATGCCGCCGACGATGATGTCACTATGGATGAATCATCTACTGATGGAGGTGATGAATCAGGACCCGGTGAGCATCCTGGTTATGCTCGCCGCCCACTCAATCACCAGAAACGTGATTTGCCTGGTAAGCAGACACCTACGAGAGGTGGCAGGCGATTGAAAACCCGCGTAGATCGTACACGCGACCGAGCCAATGACATGATGTCCCCGCGGATCAGCTCTAAGGCTCGTACGGACTTGGACTCGGAGAGAAAACGTGAACGTCAATCAAGTGGAACCCCACCTCGACAAAAAGCTTCGAAACTTCGACGAGATCGTAAACGAGATCATGAAGAATCTAACTTTGGATTTCTGGCCGATGATGAATTGTCCTTCAAAGACTTGACTGGGTCTGCTGATGAGAAGCACTTCCGCGCAGCCATGAGAGACGAGCTACGTTCAATGCTGAAGATGAAGGTTTGGAAACTTCAGCAGCGCTGCAAGGCCCGGACAAAGCCTCTGGGACTCAAGTGGGTTCTCACTCTCAAGCGTGATGAAAGCGGCGCAGTGATACGACATAAAGCCCGCCTATGTGCGAAGGGATTTGCACAACAGTATGGTCGAGATTATGTGGAGACATCGTCACCAGTAGTCACAAAAGAGACTGTGCGTGCATGTTTGGCTATCGCTGCATCTGAGAACTTGGATGTATTGCAGTTCGATGTCAAAACTGCATTTTTGCATGGTAATTTGGAAGAGTACGTCTGCTCGGAGATCCCCACTGGTTTCGTTGAAATAGTTGGTGATTTACTAAGTGATGAGGATCACCAGTTGATTAAGGAGGGTGCTATTTGCGAGCTGAAGAAGAGTATCTATGGACTCAAGCAAGCCGGATTATGTTGGTTTGTGCGCTTCAGAGATTTCCTCGTTAATGATGTTGGATTCCGGCCAAGTCTTACGGACCCTTGTCTCTTTATTCGGAAGAACTGCTTTCTGGTACTTTATGTTGATGACGGTTTGATATTTTCGACTTCACGTCGAATGGGGGGAGAAGATATTGAAGAAGATCGAGACAGAGTTCGACGTCAAGTCGATGGGGTCTCCACGGACGAGTTTTTCCTCGGATGGAAAATTGATATGTCTGAAAGAGTTTTTCATCTCGCAGCCGGCATATATTGAGAAGCTAGCGCAGAAGCTATGTATGACCATTGAAAAGGGTCAGTACACCTATGAGTACATCTCTTTCGACGTGAATCGGCCTGGTACATTGGTGCAGGATTCAGACTACCGTGGTATCATAGGTTCCCTTATGTTTGCAGCTGTGGGTACGCGTCCTGATATTGCTTTTGCGACAAGTTCACTGAGCCGATACCTTGACCAGCCGACTAAGGCGAGAGGCTGCCGCAAGAAATCTGTGCGGATACTTGGAGGCTACCAAACACTGGGGAATCTTCTATGAAGCCGGGAACGACTTGAAACTTTGTGCGTATGCCGATGCAAGCTATGGGGGAGAGAAAGACAAGCGATCTCGTTCTGGCTATCTGGTATTCATCACAAATGCCCCAGTCTACTGGGGGGCGCGCCGTCAGACACTTGTCACCCTAAGTACTTCTGAGGCAGAGTATGTCAGTCTTGCAGAGTCTTGCCGTGACGTAAAAACTGCTTTGAATTTGCTATCTCTGAGCTAGGACGAGCCTCTGATCAATCTGTAGTTTGTTACGAGGACAATCAGACTGCTAAGAAGATGGCTGAGGAATTGACCACCAAGCGCAGTAAGCATATTGATATCAAATATCATTATGTGCGAGAGTTATGCGCAAAGAAGATCATCACATTGGGGGACTGCCGGTCTGAGTTGATGGTTGCTGATGCCTTGACCAAGGCATTGCCTAAGGTCGCTTTCGTGAAGCACCGAAGTCATATGATGAAACGCCGCTGCTACCGATGTGCTGTCGTGTTTACATCTCTTTGTCGTTGTGGCTAGTTTGTGGGGAGATACATATCGAATGATGTCCGATGACTATGTCTTGCGTCCATGGGGAGTGTAGAAAAATCATATTGTCAAAGGTGAATGATGTTTAAGTGTTGGACTCAGACCTAGTCCATCGAGGAACCACTTATCTAAGTATGTTTTTTATATGTTGTGTTTACGAATGTGTTTCGTAGGCCGATTGTGTTTGACCTATTAAACGTGTGATTTTTGTTACAGGTGTCATTTGATAGGAAATGGGTTTCCCTTTCATATGATGACCTTATTCAAGTTGTTTGAGTGAATATTCATTGAGTTATGAGTCTTGGAAGTTTAAGTGTATTTGAAGAAATTGTGTTTGTATTTTTTAGAGATGGAATCTAAAATAGATCGCGCACGTCCGTTGGAATTTCTTTGGCAAAGGAAATTTTCGAGCCGAAAGGGCCGTTCAATTTTGACGAAAAATAGTATAAATACGGACTACAAAAGTAAATAAAGAGCACTTTCTCAGAGTTGAAAAATTAACACTGCAGACAGAGCATCCTCGAGTTATGCAACATGCTTGCTGGCACCTGTATTTCAAGCTCGTTGCAGATAAGACCAGTTCACCCACGCCCAGCATGCAAACGCCGAATGTTGCTGATTGTGTTCTCCAATTCAGTGTCAGCGATTGAGTGACGACGATTGCATCCACAAGAGATCATCCTCGGCAAAGGTGTCAAATCGTCGTAGTGTCCGTTGCAGTCATAACCTGGAGACCAAATTGTTTTCCAGTGAGTGACGGTGTCTTCGAGGTCTCGAAGATATCAACGTACAGCTTCGATCCCGGAACTTCTAGAACCACAGATTTACGTTTACCCTTCGACCCGACCAACTTGCGAGTAATTCTGGCCCGTGTCATCTTGCCTTGCACGCAAGCTCTACAGAGCAAGCTTCTCACCCCAACGTCTGGCAACTTTCTCCATTCCTGCGCAAACCATTGTCTCTTTCATCAGTTCCAAGCTTACATGGCCAAGTCTATGATGCCACATGAGTATATCTGCTTCACCATCATCGGATGCCACAAGGGCCTTATCTTCATCGATAATCTTTGTACCCGAATGTGCTCGGTTGACGGGCGACTTCAGATCCTTCAGGGAAACGATGTATAGCCCTTGTCTAACCGTTGCTTTCACCAAACCACCCTGCGGATCAAATAATGTGCAGTCGTTCTTCTCGCACGTCGCCTTCCAGCCGTTCTTAACAAGCTGTCGTACGGATAAAAGTTGAACACCCGCCTTAGGAATGAGAAGAGCTAAACCAGTCTCAGGACAGCCGCGCAACTCTCCCTCACCATCTGCATGCAGTTTAGTGTTGCCAAGCCCGGTCAATCGCTTGTTAGAGGGTCTCACTGTAGACAGAGAGCATCCTCCAATACAACAACATGCTTGCTGGCACCTGTGTCAACCACAAGCTCGTTAGCAGATAAGGCCAGATCACCCACGCCCAGCAATGCAAACGCCGAATGTTCGCTGATTGTGTTCTCCAATTCAGCTTCAGCGATTGAGGTGACTTATCCATCCACAAGTAGATCATCCTCGGCAAAGGTGTCATCATCGTCGAGTGTAGTACAGTTATCTTCATCTGTAGCTGAGATAAAGCCACCCTGAACTTCATAATCCGATGAAAAACCTCCAGATAGCAACCCGGGTGGAGCATCCAATTCATCATCAAATTTGCTCTCGGCATCGGAAGAATCAGAATCGGTGGAATCACACATCAAGGCCGGCATACCATCATCACTGTCGGAATCTCCGTCATCACCGATCGCCATCAATCCAAATCCGAAATAGCCATTGTCATCATCATTCCCATCGTCGAGATCTGGGCAGTCTCGTTTGATATGCCCTGGTTTCTTGTAATTCAAACAGGCCATCTTACCACGACAATTAGCCCGAGTATGCCCGGGCTTAAGGCACTTGAAACAAATAAGCTCTCGGCCATCTCTACTACCAAAGTCACCTCTTGGTCGGTCGAAACCACCTCCTCGTCGACCCTTCTGGGCTTGGTGGTTACCCTTGTGATATCGTCCATTAGCATAAAGACCGATATCTTCGTCGTCGTTGTCATCATCGTAGACACCGAGTCCAGTCTCAAACACAATGGCGGCTTCCTTCACTTGCTCATAGCTGAATCGATTTCCGTTTGCAAACTTTGCATTCAAGTCAATCTTCAGCGGCGCAAACTGACGTGGAAGGCCCTTCATGAAGGATATGCGTTCCCGAATGTTAGTCAACTCATCCCCCTGACCTGCAAGCTGGTCAAATAGAATCTCACATCGGTCGGCGAGTTCAGCAACATTTTCTCCATCGTTCATCTTCATCCTATCTAACTTCTGAGTCAACGCATCCAGATTGGCCTCCGTCTGGCGGTTCATTGCGGTAGCGATCTGGGCCAAGGCAACTGCAGGGTTATCAGTGTTACGGACGTATCCAAGACAACAGTCTTCAACGCTCTGGACAATCATGGAGTAGGCAATCTCCCTCTCACGGTCTGTAGCGGCATTGAAGACGGCCTTTTCCTTCAGCTTAGCTTCCATTTTCAACTTCCAGTTCGGGTAGCCGGTGGCATCCTTCAGTTTGGGCTCCACGTACTTCATCCTCTCGGTTTGGTGATCAGTGGTCTCTCTCTCTCTCAAATCAGTGCTCTCTAGCTCTCTCTCTCTCTCAAATCAGCGTTCTCTAGCTCTCTCTCTCTTAGGTACTCGAGAGTCCTTGGTCTCCAAAATTTCAAGCTTTTAGTCCCGTCCGCTGCTTCCATGTGAATTTTTTTCAACTCTGTGAAAGTGCTCTTTATTTACTTTTGTATTCCGTATTTATACTATTTTTCGTCAAAATTGAACGGCCCTTTCGGCTCGAAAATTTCCTTTGCTAAAGAAATTCCAACGGACGTGCGCGATCTATTTTTAGATTCCATCTCTAAAAAACAAACACAATTTCTTCAAATACACTTAAACTTCCAAGACTCATAACTCAATGAATATTCACTCAAACAACTTGAATAAGGTGTCATATGAAAGGGAAACCCATTTCCTATCAAATGACACCTGTAACAAAATTATACATTTAATAGGTCAAACACAATCGGCCTACGAAATACATTCGTAAACACAACATACAAAAAAGACTGTCGTTAGATAATCGGTTCCTCGATGGACTAGGTCTGAATCCAACACTTAAACATCATTCACCTTTGACAATATGATTTTTCTACAAAAAGATCGTTAGATAACCGGTTCCTCGATGGACTAGGTCTGAGTCCAACACTTAAACATCATTCACCTTTGACAATATGATTTTTCTACATGCTATTTGCGAGCTGAAGAAGAGTATCTATGGACTCAAGCAACCCGGATTATGTTGGTTTGTGCGCTTCAGAGATTTCCTCGTTAATGATGTTGGATTCCGGCCAAGTCTTACGAACCCTTGTCTCTTTATTGGGAAGAACTGCTTTCTGGTACTGTATGTTGATGACGGTTTGATATTTTCGACTTTACGTCGAATGGGGGATAATATAGTGAAGTAGATCGAGACAGAGTTCGACGTCAAATCGATGGGGTCTCCACGGTTTTTCCTCGGATGGAAAATTGATATGTCTGGAAGAGGAATTTTCATCTCGCAGCCGGCATATATTGAGAAGCTAGCGCAGAAGTATGGACCATTGAGAAGGGTTAGTACACCTATGAGTACATCTTTCGACGTGAATCAGCCTGGTACATTGGTGCAGGATTCAGACTACCGTGGTATCATAGGTTCCCTTATGTTTGCAGCTGTGGGTACGCGTCCTGATATTGTTTTTGCGACAAGTTCACTGAGCCGATACCTTGACCAGCCGACTAAGGCGAGAGAGGCTGCCGCAGGAAATCTGTGCGGATACCTGGAGGCTACCAAACACTGGGGAATCTTCTATGAAGCCGGGAACGACTTGAAACTTTGTGCGTATGCCGATGCAAGCTATGGAGGCGAAGAAGACAAACGATCTCGTTCTGGCTATCTGGTATTCATCACAAATGCCCCAGTCTACTGGGGGCGCGCCCGTCAGACACTTGTCACCCTAAGTACTTCTGAGGCAGAGTATGTCAGTCTTGCAGAGTCTTGCCGTGATGTAAGTCATATGATGAAACACCTCTGCTACCGATGTGCTGTCGTGTCTACATCTCTTTGTCGTTGTGGCTAGTTTGTGGGGGAGATACATGTCGAATGATGTCCGATGACTATGTCTTGCGTCCATGGGGGAGTGTAGGAAAATCATATTGTCAAAGGTGAATGATGTTTAAGTGTTGGACTCAGACCTAGTCCATCGAGGAACCACTTATCTAAGTATGTTTTTGTATGTTGTGTTTACGAATGTGTTTCGTAGGCCGATTGTGTTTGACCTATTATACGTGTGATTTTGTTACAGGTGTCATTTGATAGGAAATGGGTTTCCCTTTCATATGACACCTTATTCAAGTTGTTTGAGTCAATATTCATTGAGTTATGAGTCTTGGAAGTTTAAGTGTATTTGAAGAAATTGTGTTTGTATTTTTAGATATGGAATCTAAAAATAGATCGCGCACGTCCTTTGGAATTTCTATGGCAAAAGAAATTTTCGAGCCGAAAGGGCCGTTCAATTTTGACGAAAAATAGTATAAATACAGAGTACAAAAGGAAATAAATAGCACTTTCACAGAGTTCAAAAATTAACAGCTATTATGTACTTGGTGGAGCTCATCTACAATCTCGAAGAATTCAAGCACGAAGGTCAGCAGTATTGGGCCAGTCAAGAGGAGATTGATGCTTGGTTACAGCAAAAGTCTAAGAGTAATATGGTCAATCAACATTAGTATGCGATAGATGCAGGTATAAGAGGCATGCGATAGATGAGCGCAGAAGGCGCACGCGGTAATCTATCGCATGTGACAGGGGCATGCGATAGACGCAAAAATAAGGCGCATGTGAAAGACGCAAAAATAAAATGCATGCGAAAGTCACTAAATTAAGACGCATGCGAAAGTCACTAAATTAAGACGCATGCGACCGACAAGTGCGAAAGATACAAAATTGGACGCATGCGAAAGACGCAAAAACAAAATACATGCGAAAAGACTTATTCGAAACTTGTGCGAAAGAAACAAAATTAAGACGCAGCAAAAAAGGAACAAAAATAATATGCATGTGATAGATGCAAAAATAAGACACATGCAAAAGACACTAAAATAAGACTCGTGCAAAAGACGCAAAAATAATATGCATGCGAACTACACAAAAATAAGACGCATGCGATAGACGCAAAAAATAAGAATCATGCAAACGACATAAAATTCAGATGCATGCGAAAGTTGTATGCAAAAGATGCATGCGAAAGAAACAAAAATAATACGCAAGCAAAAGACGCAAAACATAACATGTATGTAATAGACGCAAAAATAAGACGCATGCGATAGATGCAAAAATAAAACACATACAAAAGAATAATGCAAAACACTCATGTAATAATAGACGCATGCGAAAGACACTAAAATAAGGCGCGTGCGAAAGACGTTCAATTTAGATGCATGCAACAGACGCACGCAAATAACGCATGCAATAGAGACGCATGCGCATGCAATAGACGAATGCGAAAGACACAAAAAGAAGACGAATGCAAAAGACGCAAAATCAAGATGCATGCGATAGACGTTAAAATAAGACGCATAACAAAAGGTGCATGTGGTAGACACAAAATAATACGAATTTGATAGGCGCATGTGAAAGACGCATACAAAAGACGCAAACAAAACAAAAGCCGTATGCGAACGACGCAAAATTAAGATGCATGCGAAAGACGCGTGCAAAAGACGCAAAATGAACACGTTGAATCTTTTCACTTATATTTTATTTGTCGTGACGTTATCGTCTTTTTCCTTGTTTCCGCTCTCGTCCTTCTTCAAAGCCATGTAATGAAAATTTTTGATATGGTATCAAACTCGTCCGTTCCTTGTGCCTTCCAAGAAAGAGAACCACCCATATCTCCAGACCTTGTGCACCATTGCATATACCGAGTTTCTGTTATCTTGCCACTTTCTCGTCTGTCGCTGGAGTGCGGAATCTGCTTTTAGATTTCGCTGCCCGTCTTGGAGGCGACTGCCGCTGCTGTGGGATGTCTTGGGACTTTGAATTGGGTGTTTCTGGGATCTGATCCATCGTGCGCACTTATACCGTAATAGGTTAGCCTGTACCTCTTTGGGTTTTCTAAGAGGTGATATCAGTGCGTACTGATATCCTACATACATTCACCAAAATAATCAATTACTGTCGAATTAAGTAAATAATGACACGATCCGACGATACAACTCTAGTTGGGCGCACTTATACCGTAATAGGTTAGCCTGTACTTCTTTGGGTTTTTGAAGAGATGGTATCAGTGCGTACTGATATCCTACATACTTTCACCCAAAAAAATCAATTGCTGTCGAATTAAGCAAATAATGACACGATCCGACGATACACCTCTAGTTGGGGTCTAGAAGTTGTAATGTTGTAATCTCGTCTTGCTTTCCTTGAACGTGTTGTGGTTATCACATGCTTTCCTTTTTATATATAGAAATAGTAAAAAAATTGAATGAGGTCGTCAGTTACTATGATTTTATTTAATTTGTTCTGCTTTCTGCGTCAAACTTTCAGTGGTCGCAAGGTTATAAGCGTCAGACTTGAGACGAGTTGCAGGCGAAAGCGTCAAGTTTAGTGGTCGCACGCGTGAGCGTCAGACTACTATAGTGGTCGCAAGCGTAACTCGCAATTTCGCACCAATCAAGAGCGTCAGACAGAAATTTGTTAAGATTGCGACCACTACGACTGCGACCGTGTCTTCCGACCACATGACTGTGATTCTCGCCTGCGACAACTAAGTCTGATACTCTCGCCTGCGGCCGCTAAAACTGCCGCTCTCGCCTGCGACTCGTCTTAAGTCTGAGGCTCTCGCCTACGACCACTACACTTTAAGCTCTCGCCTACGATCCGTTTTATGTGTGACTCTTTTGCTTGCGCTTCTAGGGTTTTAGCGTTTAAGGGATATAAACATATATATATATCATAGCACCCTGAGAAAAAAGAGATCAGGTGTTGATTATTCAGGCGACTATGCATATATACATACATACATATAAACGTATATACATATATACATATATACACATACATATATTCGTATATAAAATGCATTAATATATATATATATATGCAAACATATATATATATATATATATATATATATATATATATATATATATATATATATATATATATATATATATATATATATATATATATATATATATATATATATTATTATATATGTATATAATAATATGTTATATATGTATGTGTATGCATATATGCATATTATGCATGTTACACATACATATATGTATACATATATATTATATTATATATATATAATATATATATATGTATGTATATTACATATTAATATATATATATATAATATATATATATATATATATATATACATAATATATAATATATATATATATTATTTGCATTATTTATATATACCCTGAATACATATGCGCATCCATCCATCAATCTGCACATATGCATACGCATGTGCCGTGTGTGCATGCATGGGCAATCGACGCGCGCACATGCATACATCATATATGTGGATATATATATAATATTATATACATTGCATATATGTTATGTATGTTATATTATATATATATGTAATATTATTGATATATTAATATATATATAATGCATGCAATATATATATATATATATATATATATACATAATATAATATGTACATATATATATAATATATATATATCAAGGTAAGCATTTTCATATGTTGCATGTTATTGCGTATTCGTATGGGACGGGACATTATGCGTGCATGCGTATGCATGTATGCATGTGTATACGATAAAACACACAACATATGCGGATCACGCATCACGCTTGCATGCACATAATATAATATATATATGTACAACATACGCACACGCACGTATATGCGTACATCAATGTGCATTACGCACGTACGCACATACATACGCACACATACATGCACACGCACGCATCATATGCATACATGTAATATCATATATATATATATATATATATATATATATATATAATATATATATATATATATATATATATATATATATATATATATATATATATAATATGTGTATATGTATATGTATATATGCATGTATATGTATATGTATATGTATTTATTTTATGTATATATATGTAAAAATATATATTTTATATATGTATATATGTGTGAATAAATATGTATATGTTTGTTAAAAAGAATTACCACTGCAGTACCCCAAAAAAACATTTTCTTAAATAGTCCACACATCACACATCTTTGCCACTGCGCTATTGATGTTGTGTACAATGTTTGAAAAATATAAATATAGATTAATTTTTGTGATTGGGTCGTAGGCGAGAGCGGCAGACTTAGTAATCGCAGGCGAATGCGCGAAAGCCTCAGACTTTAGTGGTCGCAGGCGAGAATCGCAGTCATAGTGGTGGCAAGACCCGGTCGCAGACGTAGTGGTCGCAGTCTTCAAAAAAATCATATATATATATATATATATCATCATAGTCCTCTAAATTATTGTATATTGTTTTTGTATGTGTTGTATGTGTCTTATATGTGTCGTATGTCGTTTATGTGTCATCTGTGTCTTGTGTTTGTCGTATGTTACTTATATGTGTTATATGTTACTTGTATGTGTTGTATGTGTCTTATGTGTGTCGTATGTTACTTTAATGTGTTGTATGCTACCTGTATGTGTTGTTATTTTATTATATATATATATATATATATATATTGATATATATATTGATATATATATATCACAGTCCTAATATATATATATATATATATATCATAGTCCTCTAAATTATTGTATATTGTTTTTGTATGTGTTGTATGTGTCTTATATGTGTCTTATGTCATTTATGTGTCATCTGTGTCTTGTGTGTGTAGTATGTTACTTATATGTGTTATATGTTACTTGTATGTGTCCTATGTGTGTCGTATGTCATTTATGTGTCGTATGATACTTTTATGTGTTGTATGCTACTTATATGTGTGGTTTTTTAAATATATATATATATATATATATATATATATATATATATATATATATATAATATAACCACGCACACAAATATATATATACATACACATACACACACATACGCACACACACACACACAAACGATTTGTATATCTATATATATTTAAATCGAGAGGCATGCTTGTACTCTGGTTTTCGTTAGTTTCGGGGTATTCGATATCAGCTCGTTCCTCTACGTCTTCAACATTCTCAGATCCATCTGCGCAAAATAGTGGAATAGGTTAAATCGATAAATACAGACTGTGTATGTATGTTTGAAAGCAACCTCAAGTTATGCGTTTGTGGCTAGCTCAGAGCTGATCATGCCTTCAATTCTCAGAGCCTTTTCGATCGTTGTATCCTTCTTCTGGGCAACGGATTTTTGCTTTCTCGTGATCATAATCTAAACAGTATGTATACGAAGCCCTAAGAATATCTGGCTTAGACTGGGTCATTATGTAAGCGCAAGGCAACCCGGTTTATATGAGAGATGCAGGCAAAATAAATAAATAGCGATTATCATATTGTATGTGTTTGTGTCTGCACTTTCAGAAATTTACACTCTCCATGGGCCCCAGTGCATGTGCGTAAAATATCGACAATTGTTTTAAATTTTTTTAAATTTTTTTGGCGGGAGCGGGAGCGGTAAGGGGAGGGTTGTGAGACCAAAAACCCAAACAAAACCCAAGTTAGGGTAATCAGAAAACGTACCGTCGGACCCTGTAAACGTATGTTACTATTAACTACCCCGCAGGGATAGTGAATAGTGGGGTACCTCATATATATATATATATATATATATATATATATATATTCACGGAATGCGTATTTACTTTTTTAAATTGCTGTATTTATTACTGAAATCGTAAGCTTTCCTCACTTCCTGTGGGCTTTATCACCAATTTTTTGTCCGTCGCCAAAAAATTGTTCGTGACGCTTTTTTTGTGAACTTAAAAATCCGTAGGATTTTTAGTATTTCTAAAAATAGGGGAAGCACCAGAGAAAAGACACCTCTGGGTTTCACATGCACTCTGTGGTATAGAACTAACCCGCACATGCACCGTAGTACTGATATAACTAACCCACTCATGCACTCTGTGATATAGAACTAACTCACACATGCACCGTGGTACTGTCAATATAAATAACTCACACATGCAAACTGTGGTATATAACTCACCCACACATGCACTCTGTGGTATATATGTACTGACAATATAAATAATTCACACATGTACCGTGGTACTGACAATATAAATAACCCACACATGCACTCCGTGGTATATATGTACTGACAATATAAATAACTCACACACGCACCGTGGTACTGATATTACTAAACCACCCATGCAATCTGTGGCACTGATAACACTAGCCCACATATGCACTGTGGTACTGATATAACTAATACACAAATGCACTCTGTGGTATATATAACTAATTCACACATGCACTGTGTTACTGATATAACTAACCCACAAATACACTCTGCGATGTATAGAAGTAGCCCACATGTGTACCGTGGTACTGATAATACTAACCCACACATGCACTCTGTGGTACACACATGCACTCTGTGATACCGTGACGACTAATCTATGATATAACTTATCCACACATGCACTCTGCAATACTGAATATTTACTGAGCTTCATTATCAAGAACGACTTAACCTTCAAATTCGCCCCGTACTTTTTAAGCTGTCGCTTCAGAAGTTGCATTTGCTGACATTGGGGACTCCGGGGACCGATCTGAAGGAATTATGGTGGTGACTCCGGTCTCCAGTGACACCGTTCGTCTCACACCGTTCTAGCCCCGCCTCTCACAAGGACCAGCAAAAATTAGGACACGCCAGACATTTTCTGCAAAACAAGTGTCCGATTTTTATTGGCTGGAATGGGTTTTGCCCATTTGAGACCCGATACAAAATAATCAATAGGCCCAATGTCTGAATATGAGTAAATAAATTACCCCTGCGAGTATACGCTTTCAGTCCCTACGGCTTCTCAGCCGCGTTTTATTACTGAAAGCGCAAGCTTTTCTAAGTCCCTGTCGACTTTATCACCGATTTTTGTCTGTCCCCAAAAATCATCGACGCCTTTTTCCGGGCTGGAATGGGTTTTGCCCATTTGAGACCCTATACAAAATAATGAATAGGCCCAAATCAGAATGTCTGAATATAAACAAGTAAGTTACCTATATAATTATGCGCTTTCAGTCCCCGAGGCGTCCCAGCCGTGTTTTATTACTGAAAGCGTAAATTTTTCCAAGTCCCTGTCGATTTGATCACCGATTTTTGTCCGTCGCCAAAAATCGTGGGTGACGCCTTTTCTCCGGCTAGAATGGGTTTTGCCCATTTGAGGCCTTATACAAAATAACAAATAGGCCCGAATCAGAATGTCTGATTATAAACAAGTATGTTTCTTCTATAGTTATGCGCTTTCAGTCCCCGAGGCGTCCCAGCCGTGTTTTATTACTGAAAGCGTCAGCTTTTCTACGTCCCTAACGACTTTATCACCGATTTTCTTGTCTGTCCCCAAAAGTCGTCGGTGACTCCTTTTCCCCCGGCTGGAATGGGGTTTGCCCATTTGAGACCCTATACAAATTAATCAATAGGGCCGATTCAAAATATAAACAAGTAAATTACCCCTATACATATGCGCTTTCAGTCCCCGCGGCGTTCCAGCCTTATTTAGTGTATGTAGACTATAGAGTGTAGACCGTAGAGTGACCGAGTGTAGAGTCCCTATTTCTTTTATTGAACTTGAAATCTGTCTGGAACGCTTTCCTCCATTTATAGGCCCCCAAGAGGTCCCCGAGGGATCCTAAAAGGATTTAAATTAAAAAAATATGTTACAAGAGAATACTTTTGGGTTCCCTAAGCGGTCCCCTCACGAAACTATTTTTTTTTATCAAAATAATTTTTCGGTTAAAAAGGATTTTGTTGTGTGCGTGATAAAATAAGGGTCCAGGGAGCAGAATCTACTCTGGAGTAAAGAGAACCTATTAAACTTGGAATATGAACCACATTGTTTACTTCGATAGTTACCGACATGAAAATAGGGTAAAGAGGTGTAGTAAAGTGATGATTGGAAACAACACGACGCTTATCTTGGATTATGCAGGTAGTGTTCTGATAGGTGTAGGTTTATGTAAAGGGAACCTAGACAAGAGATAGGCTCACTGATTTACTGAATGGTCTACTTAGACATATAAGGATGTTTGTAACCTAATTTAGAACTTCAACTCAAAGGCAACGGTAGTTGTCTAAGTGAGGATGGGGAGGAAGTTCTCATGAAGCTGTGCACGGAGGGTAAAGGTTGTAGAAACCAAGGAATGGACTAAGATGAATTCGTGGCGACGATTAGTATAAATACAGAAGTGTTAGCCGTAGTGCGTGACAGTGTAACAGGGCTTTACAGCTTGTTATCTGAACAAATATATAAAAGGTATTTGCCGTGAGTAAATCTTGATCGCGTCACAGCTTTTCTCCTAACTACTGCTCAACTTCCTTGTGTGCACAGAACACTTTTTTTGAAGTTTTTTTTTCATAGCCTCTTAAATATGTAGAACATTTTTGTTAAAAAAACAACAACAAATTGTGGTCTATTTTATATGGTGTAAATATGGGACATGTATAGAGACCTATCCCTCAGACGTTTCTTATTTCTTAGTAACTAGTTGTTTATCATAAAGTTAAAAAGCTATTTATACTGAACAACATATTGTGCTGCACGTGGTCCCTCGCTGGGGTTGCGTGGCAGCCGCAGGAAAAACTCGGTTGAGGTTTAGGACTTAAGAAAGGATAAACTAGGTTTGTCTGAACAACATATTGTGCTGCACATAGTCCCTCTCTGGGGTCGCGTGGCAACCGCAGGAAATCGGTGCGTGCATAAGATTTCGTATCCATGCGATGGATCGCGTAGTTTCCGAGCCGGCGATGTATTCCGCCTCTCCAGAGCTTTTCGAAACTGTTTTCTGTTTTTGAGACCTCCAATATATTGGGGTCGAATTGAAACAGATAAGGGTGCCGGTTTGAGATTTGCGCGTGAGTGGGCACGATGCCCAGTCAGAGTCGCTATATGCTAAGAGGGCAGTGTCGAGTGTTTGGTCGGACGTGCATGGGCGATATGTAAGGGAAAAATGAATGGTGTCGGCGAGGTATACGAGTATACGGAGCAGCGCGTCATAATGAGGGCGTAAGGGCTGAGCAGAGCATGCAGTCAGCTGATTGAGAGTGCACGCAATGTCCACTCGCGTCATGTTGGCCGCAATGCCAAGTGCGCCCAGGATGCTGCAAAAATTTACCGTAAAGATGTCGCCAGTGAGGGCGCCAGGATGGGTGTTGGTGCCGGGGGTCGTCTTGGTAGGAGAGTCTTGCACGTGAAAGGTATCCAGCATGTAGGCGACTTGGAGCAATGAGATGGCACCAGAGCCGTCCTGAATTACTCGGAAACCAACGACATGACGGGCTATACCGAGGTTCGTCATGTTGTAGTGGGTAGAGAGATGCTTAAAAGCCATGTGTCGTCAGCAGTACTAGGATCGACAGCTGGAAGAGTTACATCAATGTAAACAACGACTACTATGTCCCGTGTCCGACGGCATCTGATTGCACGAACTCAGAGGCACGCAGTTTGGCACCGATGTCAAAATTCCAAAGGCGCCCATGTAGAAATACGGCCTCCGGTCAGTCTAAAATATCAAGATCAATTGAGATAATACATTGGTTTTTATTTGTATTTTAAATAATTTAATACAAGCTCTTTTTCCAATATTTTCAAAGTGTTCTAAATTCACTTTGATGGCTCCAATAGCCTGAGTATTTGGTATGACTCATCTACTTGGACCTATTTGAGACATTAGTAGATGTAGGATATTATAAACTAAATTTTATAATCTCCGAACTACTACTTATAGATTTTGGTCCTCCCGCCAATCTCCAAAATCCAATAAGTCTTTTTCTTTTTTTAACTTTTCTTCAGATGGAACTTTATTTATATCAGCTAATGTATTAACGTGACTTACGCTATTATGTCTATCTACAAATTAGGCATGTGGTCATGAACACTTAGTACTTCTAGTGAAAATTATTCAATAAAGAACAGCTAGAGGTACGACCTGTGTGATCGAGGATATTTAGGCTCTTAACAAGAGGCAGTCCCGATCATTCTTATACAAGCTACCACTGCTGAATCCTAACTGACTAAATTGTATTTTAGTTTAATATAGTTTGAAACCTAGTAATTTCCATCGAAGTTTACATATTTTTCAGTTATTTAGTAGTTACAGTAGTGTACTGCTTCTAGACTGTCTAACATCGATTTACTATCCAGCAAATACTATGGCTAAGGGTACTTCTAAAGGCAAGGGAGCCGCTAGCTATAAGCCTGCTAAGCCTGCCGAGGTTCCTGAGGTCCCTGTGGAAACACCTAGCCTGCCTGGAGTTGAGCCTGCCGAGGAAACTGTTGGGGAAGCCAATTCTGAGGTTGGTACAGAGGATTATTCTGAGGATGACTCGTCGGATCCTAAAGCCTTGGAAGAAGAGGTATCTACTACCACGGAAAGGCTCGCCAGCGTCCGTGTATCACCTAGGAGTGAAGCTCAGGACAGCTTGCCCCCCTGACCACGTGCCGTCAAATATTGGGGATAAACGTCGAAAGGCTGGAAAATTCGTGGATACGAATGTCGGGGACATTATGACTCCACATCTAAAGGACACTCCAACACAAATCCGGAGTGAAAAGGAAGTATTGGACCTGTCCGAAAATTTCGGTTTCGCCATCGATGGAGAAGCCATTCCATTCAGCTCAAATCTTGGGGCCGAAGCTGAGGACGCCATAACTCGACAACGAGTGGTTGGATCCTCTCAATCTCGACGCCAATTGAACCGCACTGAAGCGGTCTTGAAGGAGCTAGCGGCAGCAGCAGTTGTGGACCCCTCTATCGTGTCCCACTTGGCTGATATTCTTCCTATACCGAAGAAGAAGAAAAAAATTCGGGCCCAGTTTCGAACCCGAGACCTACTGGATTACCAGCCAGTACGTGTACCACTAAGCCAGTTACCACTGGTGAGAGAGGAAATATTTCAAAATTTAATCTCTATAGCTCTGATGCTACCATTGACCATCCTCTTGACAAACCTAACCCTGTCAGAGGATATGATCGTATGGAACTCGATGAGGCTTACCATCCTCGTAATATCGACCCTCATTTGCCAACTAACCCTGGTAATCACGATTTTGGCAATCGCTACACCAGTACCTCGTTAGAGAGTTCCCGCTCTAATCCTGAGGATGAGGAAGTGAGAACCAGACATACTCGTCTCAGGCTATTACGCTCTGGTATGCAAGTCCTTCAGGACCGTCTATTGAATGACTCTGACCTTGACGATAGGAAAGCGGATAACATTCGCTATCTAATCGATAACAAGAGAAAGGAAATAGACACCATCTTGGCACTAGCAGCCCGTAGCACTGAGCATGAGCCTCGTGAACGCTTAGAACCAAGCTTTATAAAGCAGCTAGGTAACGCGCAGGCTGAGGTCGATTTCTCTACTAATGAGAGTACAGTGGAGACACTGAAGGCCTTCGACCAACTTAAGGAGTCTGCCAGCCTTAAGGATAAGCAGATGATGAATGCCTTTATTCATTTCTGTGAGTCAGGTGAATGGCGAACTATCTTGAAGGCCCATGAGCCCAACTGGAAAGCCCTACCCTGGCACCAGTTGCGTGATAATATACTTAACACCTTTCTTGAAGATGCACGTGACCGGGAACTTCTAGAGTCTCGCAAGTTCTTTGCGAACGATACCACTATTCGAGGTGCTCTAGCTCATATGACACATATAAATACTCGGATGGGTGGTCGTACCTATACTGGCGAATATTTATTAATTTGTCAGATGATGGAGACTCTGGGAGCTAACCTCTTTAAGAAAGTTTATGATGACATCATCGCCTATGGTGATTTGCGATCTATGCCTTGGTCTGTCTTTGAGAAGATAGTTCACAAGCATACCAATCCCTCTACTAGAGTACTTAGTACCACGAGCTACACCCAGCCCACTAAGCGTAACGCAGTAGAGACTAACACTGCGCGTAGTACTAAGAAACCTCGCACTACTACTGGAGGGGGTACTGGCTCTACTTCTACCGAACCGAAAGGTGAAAAGAAGGTGAGAGCGCCTTGCAAGAAGTGTGGTTACAATCTCACAAAACGTAATGGCAAGTGGAATGGTAGACACGACCCTGTTAAGTGTGCACCAGGCAAGCCAGATTTTGGACACTATATGAAAGAGTGTGCTATTTGCAAGGGTACTAATGGTTGGCACAAAGAGGATTGCAAGGACTTACCGGACGTCCAAGTTAAGCACTGACAGTACCATATGTGTGCACTAGAGCAAGATTATGAGAAAATGTCCAATAAAATCTATACCAAAGGAGATGAACGTATCTTTCAAACAGTTTTCGTAAATGGAGAAAAAAGTTATGGCACTATTTGATCCAGGGGCTGAAGTCTCTGCTATCTCACGCCGAGTAGCCTACGCTACAGATATGGCTGTCCATAAGGAAACAACTGATTTAATCTTGAGAAATGGCAAAGTTACTACTTGCGAACAAGCCATTGACTATGCACACATAATGCTGTCAGATAGAAGAGAAGTGAAGACTCACCTAATCGTTACTGACATGTCTCAGAAATACGATTTAATTATAGGTATGACTGATCTTCTCAGTTTAGGTATAACACTCACTGGTCTGCCTAATGGGCTAAACCCGAATAAAAGATCAGTCAGATGATAATATGTTAAAGATACCTAAACCTCCGGAAGGTGAAGCAAAGGATATGATTCCGCACTTCACCGAATAATTATGGACTTAATTATACAAAACAGGAAGATTGCAATAACTGACTGGTGTATGTTTAAGTTCTCTAATGGGTACGTTAGACTTGACTTAACAAACGTCGACTTCTCTAAGTTAAAGTGTCCTTCACATAACTACGTGAGTTGGAGACACAAAGACGTTGTCAAAACCCAAATCAAAGATTGGTTAAAAGCAGGGTCTAATTGAAATCAATTATGATGCAACCCCAGTTAACTTAGCTCTCTTAGCGGTCGATCAATATAAATCTGATGGAACGTTTAGTAAAACGAGAGTAGTACTAGACCTGTCGCCAAATCAACAAACTAATTCTGCAACATAGTTTTCCCTTACTTAAGATAAGCGAGATACTACGCAAAATGGAGGTGCGACTATCTTTTCCAAGATAGACTTAAAAGCTGCATTCCATCAACTACAGATATATGAGCCTCATAGGAAATACTTTTCCTTTACTTGGCAAGGTAAGTACCAGTTTAAAGGTGCACCTGAAGGCTTACGCATGTTACCTTCTTTCTTCCAACAAGTTATGATGGAACTATTTGCGGACCTGTCGTATAACGTATCAGTCTATTTAGATGATATAGTTATCTTTACAAAGACAGCACATGAACATGCTAAACTCGTTAAAGAAGTCTTAAAGCGACTTAATCATGCTAAACTTAAGATTAACGAAGACAAGTGTTCTTTTGCTAAAGATACTATACACTTACTTGGCTACAAAGTATCTGCAGCAGGGGTAGAAATTGATCCTGGCAAGAAACCGTTTCTGTTAGATTTATCAACACCAATTACTGGAAGAGATGTGAACTCTGTGTGTGGGTTTTGTTAACTTCTTCTCGGATTCGGTACCGCATCTTTCTCATTACTTAAAACCTTTCAGTCACCTACGGCTGCACAAAGGACCTTTGGGAAAGCTTTGGACTAAAGAATGTGATGATGCATTTAAACTAGTCAAAAGTAAAGTAATGGACGCACCCATCATGCAGTACCCTGTGGATGGTGTCCCATTCAAGTAGCAACCGACGCTTCAGATCGAGCGGTAGGTGGAGTGCTTTACCAAACGATAAATGGTAAACCGCGCTACATACAATTCTTTAGCAAGAGTTATAATAAGAGTCAACGGAATTACCCTACCGTTAAACAAGAGCTCCTTGCTATAGTTACTGCGCTAAGACAGTTTAAAGACTACCTTTATGGAAGTTACTTTACTGTCGCCTGTGATCAAAAGTCTCTAACATACTTAAAAGATATGAACCCTGATTCACAGTTGGTGAGCCGCTGGCATGACATTATTGCCAAGTTCGCTTTTAATATAACACACATACCAGGAATACATAACCATCTTCCTGACATGCTCTCTCGACTTGTGCCCGACTACCAGAAAACAGTCAAGGAGTTATTAGCAACCGATTGGATGCTAAATAAGAAATGGTTTAACCTCGTTCAATCACGATGGGGTCCATTTACTGTTGATATGTTCGCCGCAGAACATAACAAACAGGTTTCTGAATATAGGTCGTTGACTCATCCTAAAGGTGATGCATTTCAGCTTGACTTATCAAAGCATAATGCGTGGGCTAACCCACCTTGTCAACTTATCGCACAGTTGTTAAATTATGTTAATATTACTAAATCTACCATTACGCTGTGTTGTCCCTTACGTAACTCCGACCCATGGATACGTGATTTAATTAATATGATTCAAGACGAACCTATTTATGTCGACCGTGAAACCGACACGTTCTTGTATCAGGGATCCTATTCTATTAAGAAGACACCTTGGAAACACACCATTGTTTGTCGCATCGGTCCTGCAGGTACCACTAAGTGGAAACCCTCAACCGAATTCTTAGCTAAACTAGAGGAGTCTAAAGAGTTTGAACAAAAGCTCAAGACTCGTACAACACATGCACCCAACAAGATTGCAGTCGAGGTAATGCCGATTGAAACGGCATTAGATCGTAAAAAACATGGAACTAGCTAAGGCCATGGATCAAAGACTCAAAACTCTAAGAGAACCTGAAGCTCGCACTCAACTACTTAAAGCGCTGCTTAAGAACAGCCAGGAGTTGCGAAACAACTGAAGAAGATACTTCAACAATCTAATGTTGTCAATTATGTATCTCAGGAGTCTACCCCTCCTGATACTGAGGTTGCCCTTTCCAACAGGACTATGGTTCATCCAGCCAGCGTTACGCAAAATCTGACTGACTTAGAGGAGCTCGAAAGTAGAGTTAAAATTATACATAATTTAACGCATCGAGCATATGAGCATATATATAAATGGCTATTCGTGCAGGGCTTGATCACCCGGCGCTGAAAGAAACCATACGTGAAGTATACCGACGCTGTACTGATTGTGAAAAGAACCAGATCAAGCGATACGGTTGGGCACCCCTAAAAAGTGTGACAGAAGACCAACCGATGCGCCGAGTCATAGTCGATTTGGTTAAACTCCCGCGATCAAGCATACTGGCGATGTATATATCTGTCATTTCTTATGTGTGGCTTCGGGCTATAACTTGCTTTATGCAATACCGAACAAACGTCCACAAACAGTGGCAGAATTATGCTATCACGTCTTTAATGACTTCGGTTTCCCCGAGTACTATGTTCTGATAACGGTAGTGAGTTTTGTACCGACGTAATGGAGGCACTTATACTCGTATCAGGCATGACCCATAGGCGTGGTGTTCCTTACAAACCTCAAACGCAGGGTGCAAATGAGACACGTCATAGAGAACTTAAGAAACTCTTGCGTACCGCACTAGACGACGTTGAGGATATGTGGCCTTATCATTTGAAATGGGTTCAGACTCAAATGAATAACTGCATGAATCCTCAAACTGGAACACTCCCGTTTCACTATTTCTTTGGCCGCTATAGTGAATTACAAGCAACGTTTGATAAAACTGCGCCCGAAAACACGCTACCCCGTGGCTACAAAAGATCGAGCATATGCAGAACGTTGTTTACCCCTGTTTACTCGAGCACAAGAATCGCGTCCTACTTAAAGCGTATGACCGATGGAATAACACTAAGAACATTGTTCAGTTCAAAGTCGGCGATTACGTTAACATTATAAATCGAAACGCCAACGTTACCGAACTCTCTTCTAAGACGATAGGACCTTTTTTTGTTATTTCCTACCATGATGAGAAGAGTGATACTTACGAAGTGAATAACATTGATGGTACTAGCGCAACCAATCTAGGCACTCACCGTATCCCTACCTCCGAACTCTCATTCGCTCGCTCATTTGATTCTGATGTACCAGTTATGGAGTCACAAGTCAAAGATATAATTGACAAAACATCCGAAGACGGTTACACTTACTACAAGACCCGTTTCATGGATGGGACAGTAGCTTTGCTAACCTCCGATGCATTTCGTGAATCTCGCGACTTTCTTCGTATCTTTAATAAGAAATGGAATAAGCGTTTACATAAGAACACACGAGATAAACGAAAAGGTTTCCTCAGGTGACTACAAACCCTGACGGATCTGAAATTCCCTATTTGCCACCTACTTCCTACGTGACTAAACTTTCTGATCTGCTTACCAACAGTGCAGAAAATTGTTCAAACTTACTTACTAATGAAGAACAGCCTTTGGCTATTACCTTACCAAATAATAAACGTAAGGCGCCTACATCGGAAATGGTTACTGGACCAAATACTAAACGACATAGAGTACAACATGAGTCTTGAACTCGTACATATAGGCACATACTTACTCGATAAGTCATGACCGAAACCGTTTTTACTTTGGTTTCGCTTTACCAACTAGATCGTATCTTAACGTACGTTCGTAGTTCTAAAAGCTACTGGGGGCTATGTAGAAATACGGCCTCCGGTCAGTCTAAAATATCAAGATCAATTGAGATAATACATCGGTTTTATTTGTATTTTAAAGTAATTTAATACAAGCTCTTTTTCCAATATTTCCAAAGTGTTCTAAATTCTACTTTGATGGCTTAGATGGTACTTGGACCTATTTGAGACCAATATCTCCTAAAATCCAATAAGTCCTTTTTTTAACTTTTCTTCAGATGGAACTTTATTTATATCAGGTATTGACTTACGTTATTATGTCTATTTACAAATTAGAAGTGGTCCTGAACACTTACTTCTAGAAAATTATTCATAAAGAACAGCTAGAGGTACGCCCTGTGTGATCGAGGATATTTAGGCTCTTAACAAGGGCAGTCCGATCATTCTTACACAAGCTACCACTGCTAAATCTAACTGACTAAATTGTATTTTAGTTTAATATAGTTTGAAACCTAGTAATTTCCATCGAAGTTTACAGGACAAGGGTGGTCCGTAAGACTTGGCAACATCCAGCATCATTAACGAAGAACTCTCTGAAGCGCACAAACCAACATAATCCGGCTTGCTTGAGTCCATAGATACTCTTCTTCAGCTCGCAAATAGCACCCTCCCTAATCAACTGGTGATCCTCATCTTAGTAAATCACCGACTAGTTCAACAGAAACCAGTGATCTCATCACTGTCAAAGGTGAATGAGTAAATCAGACCTAGTCCATCGAGGAACCACTTATCTAAGTATGTTTTTGTATGTTGTGTTTACAGAATGTGTTTCGTAGGCCGATTGTGTTTGACCTATTAAATGTAATTTTGTTACAGGTGTCATTTGGGATCTCCTTATTCAAGTTGTTTGAGTGAATATTCACTGAGTTATGAGTCTTAGACGTTTAAGTGTATTTAAAGAAATTGTGTTTGTATTTTTAGAGATGGAATCTAAATTACCTTTGGCAAAAGAAATTTTCGAGCAAAAGGGCCGTTCAATTTTGACGAAAAATAGTATAAATACAGAGTACAAAAGGAAATAAGAGCACTTTCACAGTTGAAAAATCCATACGCACAGTCTCTTTGTGACTAAATGCAGTTTTGACATCGAACTGCAATACATCCAAGTTCTCAGATGCAGCGATAGCCAAACATGCACGCACAGTCTCTTTTGTGACTACAGGTGACGATGTCTCCACATAATCTCGACCATACTGTTGTGCAAATTCCTTCGCACACAGGCGGGCTTTATGTCGTATCGACTGCTCCGCTTTCATCACGCTTGAGTGAGAACCCACTTGAGTACCAGAGGCTTTGTCCGGGCGCTTGCGGCGCTGCTGAAGTTTCCAACCCTTCATCTTCAGCATTGAACGTAGCTCGTCTCTCTCATGGCTGCGCGGAAGTGCTTCTCATCAGCAGACCCAGTCAAGTCTTTGAAGGACAATTCATCATCGGCCAGAAATCCAAAGTTAGATTCTTCATGATCTCGTTTACGATCTCGTCGAAGTTTCGAAGTTTTTCGAGGTGGGGTTCCACTTGATTGACGTTCACGTTTTCTCTCCGAGTCCAAGTCCGTACGGGCCTTAGAGCTGATCCGCGGGGACATCATGTCATTGGCTCGGTCGCGTGTACGATCTACGCGGGTTTTCAATCGCCTGTCACCTCCTCTCGTAGGTGTCTGCTTACCAGGTAAATCACGTTTCTGGTGATTGAGTGGGCGAGCACAACCAGGATGTTCACCGGGTCCTGATTCATCACCTCCATCAGTAGATGATTCATCCATAGTGACATCATCGTCGGCGGCATCATCCATGGGACCATCTCCATCACTATCCGTATCTGATTCTGACGCTGAAGTATCCTTGTTGCCATCACTTGCTCCTACTTCATCGTCGAATATTATCATCGTCACCCTCCAGAATTATTGACTTTGACCCTTTCAACGTGACTGGCAATCGTGGGCTCAAGGCGATAATCTCGACTATTCACAACACGCTTTGTCTCTGGGTTGTAAATTCGCATGCTGCCGCCAACAGTATTAGGGCTAGGACCTAGTAAAATACCTTCCTGACCCTTCTTGCCGAATTTCTTGTTATGTTTTCCCGGTCAAGAAATATACTTTCGCACCAAAGAATTGTTGTCTGCGACAAATCAGGTTTAACTCCTGACCATAGTTCCGCCCGCGAGTTAGCACCACCTCGTTGTGGCATTACGTTGATCAACCAACAAGCATAGGTAACCGCTTCAAGCCAAAACTCATCGCCCAGTCCAGCCTGCAGTAGAAGAACTCGGGCCATCTCGATCAGGATTCGATGCGCACGCTCACATCTTCCATTATGCTCAGGAGTACGTGCTGCCGTCAAACTCTGCTTTATGCCTCTTGCTGATAGCATAGACTTCCAAGTCTCGTTGACAAACTCGCCCCCCCTCTATCACTATGAGCCTTCTTCGGAATCGCTTCAACACTGCAAATTCAGTGTCCAGCAAGTGACGCATTGCAGCAGTCGCATCACTCTTTTGTGCTTCAGGCCCAAACACCAGTAGTGGTCCGTTGCATCGTCAAGAACCTGGAGACCAAATTGTTTTCCAGTGAGTGACGGTGTCTTCGAGGTCTCGAAGATATCTACGTACAGCTTCGATCCCGGAACTTCTAGAACCACAAATTTACGTTTACCTTCGACCGGACCAACTTGCGAGTAATTCTGGCCCGTGTCATCTTGCCTTGCACGCAAGCTCTCTACAGAAGGAAGCTTCTCACCCCAACGTCTGGCAACTTTCTCCATTCCTGCGCAAACCATTGTCTCTTTCATCAGTTCCAAGCTTACATGGCCAAGTCTATGATGCCACATGAGCATATCTGCTTCACTATCATCGGATGCCACAAGGGCCTTATCTTCATCGATAATCTTTGTACCCGAATATGTTCGGTTCACGGGTGACTTCAGATCCTTCAGGGAAACGATGTATAGCCCTTGTCTAACCGTTACTTTCACCAAAACAACCCTGCGGATCAAATTATGTGCAGTCGTTCTTCTCGCATATCGCCTTCCAGCCGTTCTTAACAAGCTGTCGTACGGATAAAAGTTGAACACCCGCCTTAGGAATGAGAAGAGCTAAACCAGTCTCAGGACAGCCGCGCAACTCTCCCTCACCATCTGCTTGCAGTTTAGTGTTGCCAAGCCCGGTCAATCGCTTGTTAGAGGGTCTCACAGCAGACAGAGCATCCTCCAATACAACAACATGCTTGCTGGCACCTGTGTCAACCACAAGCTCGTTAGCAGATAAGACCAGATCACCCACGCCCAGCAATGCATACGTCGATTGTTCGCTGATTTTGTTCTCCAATTCAGCTTTAGCGATTGAAGTGACGGATCCATCCACAAGTAGATCATCCTCGGCAAAGGTGTCATCATCATCGAGTGTAGCACAGTTATCTTCATCGGTAGCTGAGATTGAAGCCACCCTGAACTTCATAATCCGATGAAAAAAACCTCCAGATAGCAACCCGGGTGGAGCATCCAATTCATCATCAAATTTGCTCTCGGCATCGGAAGAATCAGAATCGGTGGAATCACACATCAAGGCCGGCATACCATCATCACTGTCGGAATCTCCGTTATCACCGATCGCCATCAATCCAAATCCGGAAATAGCCATTGTCATCATCATTCTCATCGTCGAGATCTGGGCAGTCTCGTTTGATATGCCCTGGTTTCTTGCAATTCAAACACGCCATCTTACCACGACAATTGGCCGGCAGTATGCCCGGGCTTAAGGCACTTTGAAACAAGTAAGCTCCCGGCCATCTCTACTACCAAAGTCACCTCTTGGTCGGTCGAAACCACCTCCTCGTCGACCCTTCTGGGTTTGATGGTTACCCTTGTGGTATCGTCCATTAGCATAAAGACCGATATCTTCGTCGTCGTTGTCATCATCGTAGACACCGAGTCCAGTCTCAAACACAATGGCGGCTTCCTTCACTTGCTCATAGCTGAATCGATTTCCGTTTGCAAACTTCGCATTCAAAGTCAATCTTCAGCGGCGCAAATCTGACGTGGAAGGCCCTTCATGAAGGATATGCGTTTCCGAATGTTAGTCAACATCATCCCCTGACCTGCAAGCTGGCCAAATAGAATTTCACATCGGTCGGCGAGTTCAGCAACATTTTCTCCATCGTTCATCTTCATCCTATCTAACTTCTGAGTCAACGCATCCAGATTGGCCTCCGTCTGGCGGTTCATTGCGGTAAGGATCTGGGCCAAGGCAACTGCAGGGTTATCAGTGTGTTCAGGTACGTATCCAAGACAACTGTCTTCAACGCTCTGGAACAATCATGGAGTAGGCAAAATCCCTCTCACGGTCAGTAGCGGCATTGAAGACGGCCTTTTCCTTCAACTTAGCTTCCATCTTCAACGCTTCCAGTTCGGGTAGCCGGTGGCATCCTTCAATTTGGGCTCCACGTACTTCAATAACTAATCCATGTGTCGGTTTTGGTGATCGGTGGTTTTGATAATACTCTCTCCAAATCGGTTTCCTGGCTCTCTTACACACTTCAACCATGCATCTTAACTCATAGCTTGTATGTATGTATGTAGATATACTGTATTATGTGAGTTATATATATGATATGTATGTATATATGTATAATATGTATATATGTATATATATAATAATAATATGTAATATATATAATAACTGCTGTAATTATGGGAGCATATTACACAAACATACATCTCAGCTTAATATTAGGTTTATGTATTGCCATATACATATGATTTACAATATTGATGGTATTATATGTGTGTATGTATATATTGTATATATTATTATATGTATAGTTACATATAATATATATAACAATAGCAATACAATACATATTATCAGACACATTGAACTACATGTACACATATATTACATACACAAAGGTTGCATATTGATATTATGTGTGTAATGGTGTGAGGATATATACATTATTATTATATATAATATATGTATATATATTATATATATATACATATATATATATATATATATATACATCTAAATATGCATAAACATATATATATATATATATATATATATATATATATATATATATATATAATACCAACATAGTGAAAAGGTACTGTGACAGAGTCAGAAGTCATTTTATGTCGGCGGCTGGATCTTGCAGGAGAACATTGGTACAATGCTGCCAACCAGAGGAGTGGATCAAAGGCTCAGCTTATATCACGGGTATTCTTTTATTTATCACAATTACCCTCTCTGGCTGTTCGTTTCTGTGATGCTGATGCACACAGAGTATGGATGAAGGACTTATACAAGTATCGTAGGGTTGAAAGCTTACGACTTAAGAGACCACCACAGGTATCCGAAAAGAATCTCTGTATTGATCCCATGGAACCATAGCAACACACAATGGAACTTGGCGATTGTTATATTGTACGCAAGTAACGCTACAGTGACTATTTTAGACGGTATGCCAAATCCTGTTAGAGCTGACGAACAATTCAATTATATAGTACAATGGATGAAATGTTACCTCACAGATGTTACATACAGCCTAAAAGTAGGCGGTATAAACCAACGACATTTTTTTTTTAGCTATGGGGCTTTGCTTTGTGCCTATGCTAGAGCAGTATCAGAAAATCCAAAATTCGTGCATGATTTGGAGGCATTGTCTTCACACGAATATGTCATAAGCGTCCAACATGACAACAGAATTAGACAATGTCGGATTTTCGAGGAAACACTGTTCTCGTATATTCTCTGTAAAAAAGAGAGCATCACAGACCACGTGAGTTGCGAACCAGGCAGTGAGATAAGCTTGAATGAAGCGGCATATGCAACGCAATCAATAAGACAACATACCCCCCCCCTCAACACATTTATTCGTAACAAAATGGATATAGCTGAAGGCTTTTTAATTTAAATTTAAGCAAATTTTGCACGATAAAAGTCACTAAATGTACATAAAAAAATTGAATTGTCGAAAATAAAATGCACATTTGTACATATTTGATCCATACTTCAGTACGTTTTCATCGAGAAAAGGATGAATGCATTTAGTGACCTTCCCACATTTTTCAATATACATTTAGCGGCTTCTTGTTCTGATTATTAACTGGTCTTCCTGACTCTCGATCAGGATCGTATTCAAAGGCTATCTCATCAGCCGATCTTGCTACTGCACGATCGGCGTAATCTCCATCCAAGATCTTCTGGCTCTGTGGTGAGAAGAATAGGCAATTATGAACAACATACACCCCCCACAGTTAACAAAATAGCTGCCCCGCTATCCAGAACTACTACGATCATTTCCACCCCTCCCTCCTTCCTTCCACGCAATGCTATGTTTATTGGTCCACACGGTATCACTCAGGTAAGACAGCCAAAGCATGCAGTGCAAGTGCAGTGATAACAACACGCTACTTGGGAATGCAAATTCGACCACCCTTTTGCCGTACCAATGAATCCGACAAAATTATTCTGGCTATGGTCTGTAGCAATCGCAAAATAAAAAACAATTTCCCTACAGCATGTCTATTATTCAATATCCACTCAGCTTGGGTATGGTCCACTCGCATCCAGAGTACATTGGATGTAGTCCCAAGTCAACAGCCATGTTGTCGGAATACTAATCGATGGTGGTCGACAGCTAATTACTTTAATTCCCATCCCAGGCACAAACTTATTTAA
>LUCW03001412.1:47500-81066 GCA_001586965.3 Sphaeroforma sirkka | reverse complement strand
AAAGGTAAGAAGTACCAGTTTAAAGGTGCACCTGAAGGCTTACACATGTACCTTCTTTCTTCCAACAAGTTATGATGGAACTATTTGCGGACCTGTCGTATAACGTATCAGTCTATTTAGATGATATAGTTATCTTTACAAAGACAGCACATGAACATGCTAAACTCGTTAAAGAAGTCTTAAAGCGACTTAATCATGCTAAACTTAAGATTAACGAAGACAAGTGTTCTTTTGCTAAAGATACTATACACTTACTTGGCTACAAAGTATCTGCAGCAGGGGTAGAAATTGATCCTGGCAAGAAACAGTTTCTGTTGATTTTATCAACATGTGAACTCTGTGTGTGGGTTTGTTAACTTCTTCTTCGGATCTGGTACCGCATCTTTCTCATTACTTAAAAGCCTTTCAGTCACCTACGGCTGCACAAAGGACCTTGGGAAAAGCTTTGACCAAAGAATGTGATGATGCATTTAAACTAGTCAAAGTGTAAAGTAATGGACACACCCATCATGCAGTACCCTGTGGATGGTGTCCCATTCAAGTAGCAACCGACGCTTCAGATCGAGCGGTGGGTGGAGTGCTTTACCAAACGATAAATGGTAAACCGCGCTACATACAATTCTTTAGCAAGAGTTATAATAAGAGTCAACGGAATTACCCTACCGTTAAACAAGAGCTCCTTGCTATAGTTACTGCGCTAAGACAGTTTAAAGACTACCTTTATGGAAGTTACTTTACTGTCGCCTGTGATCAAAAGTCTTTAACATACTTAAAAAGATATGAACCCTGATTCACAGTTGGTGAGCCGCTGGCATGACATTATTGCCAAGTTCGCTTTTAATATAACACACATACCAGGAATACATAACCATCTTCCTGACATGCTCTCTCGACTTGTGCCTGACTACCAGAAAACAGTCAAGGAGTTATTAGCAAACGATTGGATGCTAAATAAGAAATGGTTTAACCTCGCTCAATCACGATGGGGTCTATTTACTGTTGATATATTCGCCGCAGAACATAACAAACAGGTTTCTGAATATAGGTCGTTGACTCATCCTAAAGGGGATGCATTTCAGCTTGACTTATCAAAGCATAATGCGTGGGCTAACCCACCTTGTCAACTTATCGCACAGTTGTTAAATTATGTTAATATTACTAAATCTACCATTACGCTGTGTTGTCCCTTACGTAACTCCGACCCATGGATACGTGATTTAATTAATATGATTCAAGACGAACCTATTTATGTCGACCGTGAAACCGACACGTTCTTGTATCAGGGATCCTATTCTATTAAGAAGACGCCTTGGAAACACACCATTGTTTGTCGCATCGGTCCTGCAGGTACCACTAAGTGGAAACCCTCAACCGAATTCTTAGCTAAACTAGAGGAGCTCCAAAGAGTTTGAACAAAAGCTCAAGACTCGTACAACACATGCACCCAACAAGATTGTAGTCGAGGTAATGCCGATTGAAACGGCATTAGATCGTAAAAAAACATGGAACTAGCTAAGGCCATGGATCAAAGACTCAAAACTCTAAGAGAACCTGAAGCTCGCACTCAACTACTTAAAGCGCTGCTTAAAGAACAGCCAGGAGTTGCGAAACAACTGAAGAAGATACTTCAACAATCCAATGTTGTCAATTATGTATCTCAGGGTCCACCCTCCTGATACTGAGGTTGCCCTTTCCAACAGGACTATGGTTCATCCAGCCAGCGTTACGCAGAATCTGACTGACTTAGAGAGGAGCTCGAAAGTAGAGTTAAAATTATACATAATTTAACGCATCGGCATATGAGCATACTTATAAAATGGCTATTCGTGCAGGGCTTGATCACCCGGCGCTGAAAGAAACCATACGTGAAGTATACCGACGCTGTACTGATTGTGAAAAGAACCAGATCAAGCGATACGGTTGGGCACCCCCAAAAGTGTGACAGAAGACCAAACCGATGCGCCGAGTCATAGTCGATTTGGTTAAACTCCCGCGATCCAAGCATACTGGCGATGTATATCTGTCATTTCTTATGTGTGGCTTCGGGCTATAACTTGCTTTATGCAATACCGAACAAACGTCCACAAACAGTGGCAGAATTATGCTATCACGTCTTTAATGACTTCGGTTTCCCCGAGTACTATGTTCTGATAACGGTAGTGAGTTTTGTACCGACGTAATGGAGGCACTTATACTGTATCGCCAACGTTACTGAACTCAGGTCTGAGACACGTCATAAGACGATACCGGACCTTGAGGATATGTTATTTCCTGGGTTCACCATGATGAGAAGAAACTGATACTTTATCTTTGGCCGCGAAGTGAATAACATTGATGGTACCCCTGTTTAGCGCAACCAATCTAGGCACTAAGAACTCACCGTATCCAACGTTACTGAACTCTCTTCCCTTTTGTCCGAACTCTCATTCGCTCGCTCATTTGATTCTGATATACCAGTTATGGAGTCACAAGTCAAAGATATAATTGACAAAACATCCGAAGACGGTTACACTTACTACAAGACCCGTTTCATGGATGGGACAGTAGCTTGGCTAACCTCCGATGCATTTCGTGAATCTCGCGACTTTCTTCGTATCTTTAATAAGAAATGGAATAAGCGTTTACATAAGAACACACGAGATAAAACGAAAGGGTTTCCTCAGGTGACTACAAACCCTGACGGATCTGAAATTCCCTATTTGCCACCTACTTCCTACGTGACTAAACTTTCTGATCTGCTTACCAACAGTGCAGAAAATTGTTCAAACTTACTTACTAATGAAGAACAGCCTTTGGCTATTACCTTACCAAATAATAAACGTAAGGCGCCTACATCGGAAATGGTTACTGGACCAAATACTAAACGACATAGAGTACAACATGAGTCTTGAACTCGTACATATAGGCACATACTTACTCGATAAGTCATGACCGAAACCGTTTTACTTTGGTTTTCGCTTTACCAACTAGATCGTATCTTAACGTACGTTCGTAGTTCTAAAAGCTACTGGGGCTATGTAGAAATACGGCCTCCGGTCAGTCTAAAATATCAAGATCAATTGAGATAATACATCGGTTTTTATTTGTATTTTAAAGAATTTAGTACAAGCTCTTTTTCCAATATTTCCAAAGTGTTCTAAATTCACTTTGATGGCTCCAATAGCCTGAGTATTTGGTATGACTCATCTACTTGGACCTATTTGAGACATTAGTAGATGTAGGATATTATAAACTAAATTTTATAATCTCCGAACTACTACTTATAGATTTTGGTACTCCCGCCAATCTCCAAAATCCAATAAGTCTTTTTCTTTTTTTAACTTTTCTTCAGATGGAACTTTATTTATATCAGCTAATGTATTGACGTGACTTACGTTATTATGTCTATTTACAAATTAGGCAAGTGGTCATGAACACTTAGTACTTCTAGTGAAAATTATTCAATAAAGAACAGCTAGAGGTACGCCCTGTGTGATCGAGGATATTTAGGCTCTTAACAAGAGGCAGTCCCGATCATTCTTACACAAGCTACCACTGCTAAATCCTAACTGACTAAATTGTATTTTAGTTTAATATAGTTTGAAACCTAGTAATTTCCATCGAAGTTTACAGAGACAAGGGTGGTCCGTAAGACTTGGCCGGAATCCAGCATCATTAACGAAGAACTCTCTGAAGCGCACAAACCAACATAATCCGGCTTGCTTGAGTCCATAGATACTCTTCTTCAGCTCGCAAATAGCACCCTCCCTAATCAACTGGTGATCCTCATCACTTAGTAAATCACCGACTAGTTCAACGAAACCAGTGGGGATCTCCGAGCAGACGTACTCTGTAGAAGAATCATATTGTCAAAGGTGAATGATGTTTAAGTGTTGGACTCAGACCTAGTCCATCGAGGAACCACTTATCTAAGTATGTTTTTGTATGTTGTGTTTACGAATGTGTTTCGTAGGCCGATTGTGTTTGACCTATTAAATGTGTAATTTTGTTACAGGTGTCATTTGATAGGAAATGCTTTCTCCTTTCATATGACACCTTATTCAAGTTGTTTGAGTGAATATTCACTGAGTTATGAGTCTTAGACGTTTAAGTGTATTTGAAGAAATTGTGTTTGTATTTTTAGAGATGGAATCTAAAAATAGACCGGGCACGTCCGTTGGAATTTCTTTGGCAAAAGAAATTTTCGAGCCGAAAGGGCCGTTCAATTTTGACGAAAAATAGTATAAATACAGAGTACAAAAGGAAATAAAGAGCACTTTCACAGAGTTGAAAAATCCATACGCACAGTCTCTTTTGTGACTAAATGCAGTTTTGACATCGAACTGCAATACATCCAAGTTCTCAGATGCAGCGATAGCCAAACATGCACGCACAGTCTCTTTTGTGACTACAGGTGACGATGTCTCCACATAATCTCGACCATACTGTTGTGCAAATTCCTTCGCACACAGGCGGGCTTTATGTCGTATAACTGCTCCGCTTTCATCACGCTTGAGAGTGAGAACCCACTTGAGTACCAGAGGCTTTGTCCGGTCCTTGCGGCGCTGCTGAAGTTTCCAACCCTTCATCTTCAGCATTGAACGTAGCTCGTCTCTCATGGCTGCGCGGAAGTACTTCTCATCAGCAGACCCAGTCAAGTCTTTGAAGGACAATTCATCATCGGCCAGAAATCCGAAGTTAGATTCTTCATGATCTCGTTTACGATCTCGTCGAAGTTTCGAAGCTTTTCGAGGTGGGGTTCCACTTGATTGACGTTCACGTTTTCTCTCCGAGTCCAAGTCCGTACGGGCCTTAGAGCTGATCCGCGGGGACATCATGTCATTGGCTCGGTCGCGTGTACGATCTACACGGGTTTTCAATCGCCTGTCACCTCTCGTAGGTGTCTGCTTACCAGGTAAATCACGTTTCTGGTGATTGAGTTGGCGAGCACAACCAGGATGTTCACCGGGTCCTGATTCATCACCTCCATCAGTAGATGATTCATCCATAGTGGCATCATCGTCGGCGGCATCATCCATGGGACCATCTCCATCACTATCCGTATCTGATTCTGACGCTGAAGTATCCCTGTTACCATCACTTGCTCCTACTTCATCGTCGATATTATCATCGTCACCCTCAGAATTATTGACTTTGACTCTTTCAACATGACTGGCAATCGTGGGCTCAAGGCGATAATCTCGACTATTCACAACACGCTTTGTCTCTAGGTTGTAAATTCGCATGCTGCCGCCAACAGTATTAGGGCTAGGACCTAGTAAAATACCTTCCTGACCCTTCTTGCCGAATTTCTTGTTATGTTTTCCGGTCAAGAAATATACTTTCGCACCAAAAGGAATTGTTGTCTGCGACAAATCAGGTTTAACTCCTGACCATAGTTCCGCCCGCGAGTTAGCACCACCTCGTTGTGGCATTACGTTGATCAACCAACAAGCATAGGTAACCGCTTCAAGCCAAAACTCATCGCCCAGTCCAGCCTGCAGTAGAAGAACTCGGGCCATCTCGATCAGGATTCGATGCGCACGCTCACATCTTCCATTATGCTCAGGAGTACGTGCTGCCGTCAAACTCTGCTTTATGCCTCTTGCTGATAGCATAGACTTCCAAGTCTCGTTGACAAACTCGCCCCCTCTATCACTATGAGCCTTCTTCGGGAATCGCTTCAACACTGCAAATTCAGTGTCCAGCAAGTGACGCATTGCAGCAGTCGCATCACTCTTGTGCTTCAGGCCCAAACACCAGTAGTGGTCCGTTGCATCGTCAAGAACCTGGAGACCAAATTGTTTTCCAGTGAGTGACGGTGTCTTCGAGGTCTCGAAGATATCTACGTACAGCTTCGATCCCGGAACTTCTAGAACCACAAATTTACGTTTACCCTTCGACCGGACCAACTTGCGAGTAATTCTGGCCCGTGTCAACTTGCCTTGCACGCAAGCTCTACAGAAGGGAAGCTTCTCACCCCAACGTCTGGTAACTTTCTCCATTCCTGCGCAAACCATTGTCTCTTTCATCAGTTCCAAGCTTACATGGCCAAGTCTATGATGCCACATGAGCATATCTGCTTCACTATCATCGGATGCCACAAGGGCCTTATCTTCATCGATAATCTTTGTACCCGAATATGTTCGGTTCACGGGTGACTTCAGATCCTTCAGGGAAACGATGTATAGCCCTTGTCTAACCGTTACTTTCACCAAACAACCCTGCGGATCAAATTATGTGCAGTCGTTCTTCTCGCATATCGCCTTCCAGCCGTTCTTAACAAGCTGTCGTACGGATAAAAGTTGAACACCCGCCTTAGGAATGAGAAGAGCTAAACCAGTCTCAGGACAGCCGCGCAACTCTCCCTCACCATCTGCTTGCAGTTTAGTGTTGCCAAGCCCGGTCAATCGCTTGTTAGAGGGTCTCACAGCAGACAGAGCATTCTCCAATACTACAACATGCTTGCTGGCACCTGTGTCAACCACAAGCTCGTTAGCAGATAAGACCAGATCACCCACGCCCAGCAATGCATACGTCGATTGTTCGCTGCTTTTGTTCTCCAATTCAGCTTTAGCGATTGAAGTGACGGATCCATCCACAAGTAGATCATCCTCGGCAAAGGTGTCATCATCATCGAGAGTGTAGCACAGTTATCTTCATCGGTAGCTGAGATTGAGCCACCCTGAACTTCATAATCCGATGAAAAAACCTCCAGATAGCAACCCGGGTGGAGCATCCAATTCATCATCAAATTCGCTCTCTGCATCGGAAGAATCAGAATCGGTGGAATCACACATCAAGGCCGGCATACCATCATCACTGTCGGAATCTCCGTTATCACCGATCGCCATCAATCCAAATCCGAAATAGCCATTGTCATCATCATTCTCATCGTCGAGATCTGGGCAGTCTCGTTTGATATGCCCTGGTTTCTTGCAATTCAAACACGCCATCTTACCACGACAATTAGCCCGAGTATGCCCGGGCTTAAGGCACTTGAAACAAGTAAGCTCCCGGCCATCTCTACTACCAAAGCCACCTCTTGGTCGGTCGAAACCACCTCCTCGTCGACCCTTCTGGGTTTGATGGTTACCCTTGTGGTATCGTCCATTAGCATAAAGACCGATATCTTCGTCGTCGTTGTCATCATCGTAGACACCGAGTCCAGTCTCAAACACAATGGCGGCTTCCTTCACTTGCTCATAGCTGAATCGATTTCCGTTTGCAAACTTCGCATTCAAGTCAATCTTCAGCGGCGCAAACTGACGTGGAAGGCCCTTCATGAAGGATATGCGTTTCCGAATGTTAGTCAACACATCCCCCTGACCTGCAAGCTGGCCAAATAGAATTTCACATCGGTCGGCGAGTTCAGCAACATTTTCTCCATCGTTCATCTTCATCCTATCTAACTTCTGAGTCAACGCATCCAGATTGGCCTCCGTCTGGCGGTTCATTGCGGTAGCGATCTGGGCCAAGGCAACTGCAGGGTTATCAGTGTTACGGACGTATCCAAGACAACTGTCTTCAACGCTCTGGACAATCATGGAGTAGGCAATCTCCCTCTCACGGTCGGTAGCGGCATTGAAGACGGCCTTTTCCTTCAGCTTAGCTTCCATCTTCAACTTCCAGTTCGGGTAGCCGGTGGCATCCTTCAGTTTGGGCTCCACGTACTTCATCATCCTCTCGGTTTGGTGATCAGTGGTCTCTCTCTCTCTCAAATCGGCGTTCCCTAGCTCTCTACTATTCACTTAAAGCTTTAATATCTGAGAACAATATACTTATATATATATATATATATATATATATATATATATATATATATATGTATATATATATATATATATATATATATATATATATATATATATATATATATATATATATATATATATATATATATATATATATATATAATATATATATATATACATGTATATGTATATATACATATTATTATATATGTATGTATGTGTGCATGTTAGCATATATATATATATATATATATATATATATATATATATATATATATATATATATATACATATATATAATGTACATAAATGTATGTATGTACATATATACATATGTATTATATATATATACATGTGTGTGTGTGTGATGATGTGCATATATATGTATATATATATATATATATATATATATATATATATATATTATATATATACATATATATATATATATATATATAAATATACATAAACATATATATATATATATATATATATATATATATATATATATATATATATAATACCAATATAGTGAAAGGTACTGTGACAGAGTCGAAGTCATTTTATGTCGGCGGCTGGATCTTGCAGGAGAACATTGGTACAATGCTGCCAACCAGAGGAGTGGATCAAAGGCTCGCTTATATCACGGGTATTCTTTTATTTATCACAATTACACCCTCTCTGGCTGTTCGTTTCTGTGATGCTGATGCACACAGAGTATGGATGAAGGACTTATACAAGTATCGTAGGGCAGAAAGCTTACGACTTAAGAGACCACCACAGGTATCCGAAAGAATCTCTGTATTGATCCCATGGAACCATAGCAACACACAATGGAACTTGGCGATTGTTATATTGTACGCAAGTAACGCTACAGTGACTATTTTAGACGGTATGCCAAATCCTGTTAGAGCTGACGAACAATTCAATTATATAGTACAATGGATGAAATGTTACCTCACAGATGTTACATACAGCCTAAAAGTAGGCGGTATAAACCAACACGACATTTTTAGCTATGGGGCTTTGCTTTGTGCCTATGCTAGAGCAGTATCAGAAAATCCAAAATTCGTGCATGATTTGGAGGCATTGTCTTCACACGAATATGTCATAAGCGTCCAACATGACAACAGAATTAGACAATGGATTTTCGAAACACTGTTCTCGTATATTCCTGTAAAAGAGCATCACAGACCACGTGAGTTGCGAACCAGGCAGTGAGATAAGCTTGAATGAAGCAGCATATAACAACACCAATCAATAAGACAACATACCCCCCCCCTCAACACATTTATTCGTAACAAAAATGGATATAGCCGAAGGCTTTTTAATTTAAATTTAAGCAAATTTTGCACGATAAAGTCACTAAATGTACATAAAAAAATTGGAATTGTCAATAAATGTACATTTGTACATATTTGATCCATACTTCAGTACGTTTTCATCGAGAAAAAGGATGAATGTACATTTAGTGACTTTCCCACATTTTCAATATACATTTAGCGACTTTGTTCTATTATTAACTGGTCTTCCTGACTTCGATCAGGATCAGACCAAAGGCTATCTCATCAGCCGATCTACTACTGCACGTCGCGTAATCTCCATCCAAGATCTCTGGCTCTGTGGTGAAGAATAGGCAATTATGAACAACATACACACCCCCACAGTTAACAAAATAGCTGCCCCGCTATCCAGAACTACTACGATCATTTCCCCCCCCCCCCTCCTCCTTCCCCACAATGCTATGTTTATTGGTCCACACGGTATCACTCAGGTCGTTTCTCAAAAGCATGCAGCAAGTGCAGTGATAACAACACGCTACTTGGGAATGCAAATTCGACCACCCTTTTGCGTACCAATTGCATCCGGCAAAATTATCTGGCTATAGTCTGTAGCAATCGCAAAAATAAAAACAATTTCCCTACAGCATGTCTATTCATATCATCCACTCAACGGAGTACATCACTCGCATCAAGTACATTGAATGTGATCCCCCGTCCAGCCATGTTGTCAGAATACTAATCGATGGTGGTCGACAGCTAATTACTTTAATTCCCATCCCAGGCACAAACTTATTTAACTTAAAACTGAATGTTTCCCTTCACAACCCGTGGACGCGGATACATCAATGTGATCACTGAACGGGTTCTAACTTCCTAATATTGGCATGTCGTGGGTACGCTACTTAGTAGATTAGCAAGCAAATACATGGCACACTCGATGGTGTCAGGCTTTTTGTCAGCACCGGCCTGAATTGAGCCAGCGCATATCCTCCATCGTCGACTCACTCGGCCCAAGCTTGAAACGGGAATTTACTGACCACTTCTTCCCACCGATCTTTCCCGAACCACTACGACGGCTATGAGAGCTATACCTTGTATACGTACATTGTGACTAATCTCTTTTGAAATAGATAATAGTATCCCTATATCACCACCCCCCCCGCGCGCGCGCGCTCGTATAATTTACTACAGGATAAGGGATTCACCCTAACATACCCTCGGCACTCCAACAGATGCATCATTATTAAAAGACAACACATTATAACCAATCACGTGCACACGGAGGATACCACATCACATTTCAGCAGTTAGAGCAGTTTAATGTTATCACAGCTCAGCCGCAAAACCAGCCATCATCACAGCATCCCTAACTACTTCCACCGTCAACCGATGCGATAGCCACCACAACACCCCCAACCAACCCTCACGGCCATCACGATGACCTACGATGAATTCAACCGAAACAACTGTCATCTTAGTCGCAAGGCTACTATCAATCTTGCTCGATTGCGTAACATCACTCTCACCCATACCAGCCCTCGATCCACGTCGACATCAACGCCTGTATGTTAAATTTCGACAATTGGTAGCAAATAATGACCCACCTTGACTACAAACTCTCGATTGGTATTTGCGCAAGTAAATCTAACGCACAACTCCCGCGTTTTGCAGGATCCGATGGAGGTGGAGTCTATGTACATCGACTGGCGTCACGTTGACTTTCTATCCGAAAAGGCACATGGCAACCGTGAATGGTACGCTATTTACGAACTAACTGACACAGTCACCTAGGTGAGAGTCACTCTCACCATACACTGTCCTGTTTATGCATGTGTAGGAAATGCATATTATGGTAAAGGAGAGTGTCGCGCCCTGTATACGAATGTACAGAACCAAAGATCCCATTAAAAAGTATGCTGAACCACGGAAAATTGATGCTATGTATGCGGTTAATCAATAGAAACCGGCCAATCTACAGAGTTTATGGTTGTGCTCGTGCATGCTGGATCGTAAGAATCACCTCCAGGCACCAGTGAAAAATGGCGATCGATTTGGCTGCCATAAATCACCAACCCCTCAGAACCCAGAGTTTCATGATTTACCATTGGTATTGTCTCTGAAGAGAAATTTGCTGAACCATGCGATTGTGAAAATGGCGATCGATTTGGCTGCCATATAATACCAACTGAAGTTGTTTGAGGATTCGAGGGGATACCTCGCATTCTATTCCTCGGATATGACGTATCACCAGCTGCGAAGTGTCTCTTAGAGAATGTGCATGCAACATCTCAATTAGATGGCCCTTTCAAGCAGTGCAGATAAACATGGCGTAAATGGATGATATAAATATTACACAAGATTCCTGGGTGTTCTGATATATATATATTTAGGCGCAATTTAACTCTTCACAATTGATATTTGCATTGTTAAGATCCAGTCACACAAATCGCAAATCGTAGTCCTACCGTCTGAAGTCCAACATGTGTTTGTCCGGGATGTGTCGAACCAAGGGTCAATGATTGAAAATGATTGTTTCAAGGATTTTATTAATGCTCATGCACCTGTTTCTAAGCCGGGGTTGCTTCACTGCCCAAGATGTTATCGTGGCGGATTGTAATGATTCCACAATATTAGATCATTATGGAATCTATTATTGGGCGTATGAAAGCATAAGGTTCTCCTATGGGGCACGGAGCAAATTGAAGCACTTGATACCGCATATTCTTACTCGAAAAACTTTTTCGTTTGTGTGTTCCTACCCCGGAGCAACACTTGGTATTGTGTTCCTACCCCATTTGTGTATTCCTACTTCGGATGCGCCTAAATTGGCATGTGGTGCTCCTTTGTTTGTGCGTATTTTTGGGAATATTGCACGGCATGTGATTCGGGAACTCTTTGTTAGTGAGGCGCTGGTGACTAAATGGGTGGTTCGGTTTGATGAACCGCACCTGATTATGTGTCTTGAAGCTATGCTATTACAACACTCGGGAGATTCCTATCAAGCCTACAGATGCGGTCTTTGACGGTACCCCGTCTTTGAGGTACCAACCGGTGACAACAATTTACTGAGTGCGCAAACCGTTGTGTCGTATTTATGATCACAAGTTGGTTACTTTGGACCCTGAGAGTTACATGATCGTCTGCGTACGTTCGTTATGAGTGCATATACGGAATTGACGCTGGAGGTTTTGACGAAAATAACATTGCATTATACGCCTTCAATGCAGCCAAATGTATTGATCTCAAACCCTAACAACTGGTATCTGCGAATGGATACAAGGGTGCGCATACGATACAAGCGAACAACTTGAACTACGAAGTGACAAACTTGAACGGGTCCTAATCACCGATGTCGGGCTCATCAATCTGCAGATAGGGAGAACTCCTGTGCATATGCCAACTATACGACGGCTACAACCCGTTATACTATGAGATTTTCGTATGACCCCTCGCGGGGTCGCTCATATACGCCAAATAGGTTATATGAGCCTCGTTCACCTACCGCACCCCAATGTGTCACATGCAAATTAAGGCATAAGCCCTATAAGCCCAAAGTATCATGCATGTAACCAAATAGGGCACTGGCGTCCGGGTTGTCCTCGGCAAGTGAATGCAGTCGCGAAGGCAAGACCCTCACTTGAGATACCGGTGACCTTTACTGCTTGCGAGGACTTGAATGTGTTAATCTACAACGACATAGGGGTGCGCCCGGTTATGATGGCTTGGCATTTCGCGGATCGTTACCATTTTCTGATTGTGGCAATTGAACCTAATTATATGTAAATTTTTCAACTCTGTGAAAGTGCTCTTTATTTCCTTTTGTACTCTGTATTTATACTATTTTTTTCGTCAAAATTGAACGGCCCTTTCGGCTCGAAAATTTCCTCTGCCAAAGAAATTCCAACGGACGTGCGCGGTCTATTTTTTTAGGTTCCATCTCTAAAAAAATACAAACACAATTTCTTCAAATACACTTAAACTTCTAAGACTCATAACTCAATGAATATTCACTCAAACAACTTGAATAAGGTGTCATATGAAAGGAAAAAGCATTTCCTATCAAATGACACCTGTAACAAATTATTGCACATTTAATAGGTCAAACACAATCGGCCTACGAAACACATTCGTAAACACAACATACAAAAACATACTTAGATAAGTGGTTCCTCGATGGACTAGGTCTGAGTCCAACACTTAAAACATCATTCACCTTTGACAATATGATTTTTCTACAGTGTCGGCTTCGATAACTGCTCCATATATATATTGTTCAAGGATAGAGAGTGTTTGTCCATCAAACCCCAATTGTTCAGCAGGGTTGACTAAAATACCAACTCCCATACCAGGAGGCTCATATCGGTGGTCATTACTATACAGTCACTAATACAGTCTTTGAAATACGACAAACGATCCACGCTATCATCATTGACTGCTACACGATCACACATACCATACTTAAATCTAATTAACAAGGTGAAGGAACACTCACTTGCCCAGCTCCATATGTTCCAACCAATAAGATCAATGACCTCACTGCGCTCGTTTTGCAGAGGGCAATTTCCAAGGGCATTCCGAAGACACATACATAGACCCATCCTTACTAGAAACTTGAGCAGGGGGCTCATCGTCGTCAACCTCCGAAATGCGAGCTTTGTTACACTAGTAGACAAGACTTCAGTCGAATTACGTAGCCCCGGCACCGACACAAAACACGACATTGTACGATACTCACGTATATATATGTTTCGCATGCAGGTCTGAACGACCTAGCTCTGATCAAAATGACTGAGGTGACTTAACGAACATCTTGTTTGTAACCCTTTAAAGTGTATGCGACCAAGGATGGTATCTAACAGCAGTATCACCATGCAACAAGAAAGTATCAAATGAATATAGAACCACAAGTGAACATGCTTGAAGGAGCGGCACTAGCTCCCGCGTGCACAGAGTGTCCGGCCGATAAGGAACATAGAACACCACAGACGCATACTGGGTATTTCCCACATGGTGGATAAACTGTAGTAAACGAAGCTATTCAGGTTTCGCATGAGCAACTGATCCTGTCAGAACAGCCGTAGAAGCATCACATCCATAAGTACCACCACCTACTTTATCACGTACACGTACAAAATGTGATTAGCTTGAGTGGCGAAAAGAAAGCTCAGTATCCAATATGACACGAAAGAGCTCTGGCGATACTAGGCCCAATTTGTGTAACTTAACAATCAGACCGCAGTCAAGACATGTGTCCCTACCTGTTCCCAAAGTATCATGCATGTAACCAAATAGGGCACTGGCGTCCGGGTTGTCCTCGGCAAGTGAATGCAGTCGCGAAGGCAAGACCCTCACTTGAGATACCGGTGACCTTTACTGCTTGCGAGGACTTGAATGTGTTAATCTACAACGACATAGGGGTGCGCCCGGTTATGATGGCTTGGCATTTCGCGGATCGTTACCATTTTCTGATTGTGGCAATTGAACCTAATTATATGTAAATTTTTCAACTCTGTGAAAGTGCTCTTTATTTCCTTTTGTACTCTGTATTTATACTATTTTTCGTCAAAATTGAACGGCCCTTTCGGCTCGAAAATTTCCTCTGCCAAAGAAATTCCAACGGACGTGCGCGGTCTATTTTTTAGGTTCCATCTCTAAAAAATACAAACACAATTTCTTCAAATACACTTAAACTTCTAAGACTCATAACTCAATGAATATTCACTCAAACAACTTGAATAAGGTGTCATATGAAAGGAAAAAAAGCATTTCCTATCAAATGACACCTGTAACAAAATTGCACATTTAATAGGTCAAACACAATCGGCCTACGAAACACATTCGTAAACACAACATACAAAAACATACTTAGATAAGTGGTTCCTCGATGGACTAGGGTCTGAGTCCAACACTTAAAACATCATTCACCTTTGACAATATGATTTTTCTACAGTGTCGGCTTCGATAACTGCTCCATATATATATTGTTCAAGGATAGAGAGTGTTTGTCCATCAAACCCCAATTGTTCAGCAGGGTTGACTAAAATACCAACTCCCATACCAGGAGGCTCATATCGGTGGTCATTACTATACAGTCACTAATACAGTCTTTGAAATACGACAAACGATCCACGCTATCATCATCGACTGCTACACGATCACACATACCATACTTAAATCTAATTAACAAGGTGAAGGAACACTCACTTGCCCAGCTCCATATGTTCCAACCAATAAGATCAATGACCTCACTGCGCTCGTTTTGCAGAGGGCAATTTCCAAGGGCATTCCGAAGACACATACATAGACCCATCCTTACTAGAAACTTGAGCAGGGGGCTCATCGTCGTCAACCTCCGAAATGCGAGCTTTGTTACACTAGTAGACAAGACTTCAGTCGAATTACGTAGCCCCGGCACCGACACAAAACACGACATTGTACGATACTCACGTATATATATGTTTTCGCATGCAGGTCTGAACGACCTAGCTCTGATCAAAATGACTGAGGTGACTTAACGAACATCTTGTTTGTAACCCTTTAAAGTGTATGCGACCAAGGATGGTATCTAACAGCAGTATCACCATGCAACAAGAAAGTATCAAATGAATATAGAACCACAAGTGAACATGCTTGAAGGAGCGGCACTAGCTCCCGCGTGCACAGAGTGTCCGGCCGATAAGGAACATAGAACACCACAGACGCATACTGGGTATTTCCCACATGGTGGATAAACTGTAGTAAACGAAGCTATTCAGGTTTCGCATGAGCAACTGATCCTGTCAGAACAGCCGTAGAAGCATCACATCCATAAGTACCACCACCTACTTTATCACGTACACGTACAAAATGTGATTAGCTTGAGTGGCGAAAAGAAAGCTCAGTATCCAATATGACACGAAAGAGCTCTGGCGATACTAGGCCCAATTTGTGTAACTTAACAATCAGACCGCAGTCAAGACATGTGTCCCTACCTGTTCCCAAAGTATCATGCATGTAACCAAATAGGGCACTGGCGTCCGGGTTGTCCTCGGCAAGTGAATGCAGTCGCGAAGGCAAGACCCTCACTTGAGATACCGGTGACCTTTACTGCTTGCGAGGACTTGAATGTGTTAATCTACAACGACATAGGGGTGCGCCCGGTTATGATGGCTTGGCATTTCGCGGATCGTTACCATTTTCTGATTGTGGCAATTGAACCTAATTATATGTAAATTTTTCAACTCTGTGAAAGTGCTCTTTATTTCCTTTTGTACTCTGTATTTATACTATTTTTTCGTCAAAATTGAACGGCCCTTTCGGCTCGAAAATTTCCTCTGCCAAAGAAATTCCAACGGACGTGCGCGGTCTATTTTTTAGGTTCCATCTCTAAAAAATACAAACACAATTTCTTCAAATACACTTAAACTTCTAAGACTCATAACTCAATGAATATTCACTCAAACAACTTGAATAAGGTGTCATATGAAAGGAAAAAGCATTTCCTATCAAATGACACCTGTAACAAAATTGCACATTTAATAGGTCAAACACAATCGGCCTACGAAACACATTCGTAAACACAACATACAAAAAACATACTTAGATAAGTGGTTCCTCGATGGACTAGGTCTGAGTCCAACACTTAAAACATCATTCACCTTTGACAATATGATTTTTCTACAGTGTCGGCTTCGATAACTGCTCCATATATATATTGTTCAAGGATAGAGAGTGTTTGTCCATCAAACCCCAATTGTTCAGCAGGGTTGACTAAAATACCAACTCCCATACCAGGAGGCTCATATCGGTGGTCATTACTATACAGTCACTAATACAGTCTTTGAAATACGACAAACGATCCACGCTATCATCATCGACTGCTACACGATCACACATACCATACTTAAATCTAATTAACAAGGTGAAGGAACACTCACTTGCCCAGCTCCATATGTTCCAACCAATAAGATCAATGACCTCACTGCGCTCGTTTTGCAGAGGGCAATTTCCAAGGGCATTCCGAAGACACATACATAGACCCATCCTTACTAGAAACTTGAGCAGGGGGCTCATCGTCGTCAACCTCCGAAATGCGAGCTTTGTTACACTAGTAGACAAGACTTCAGTCGAATTACGTAGCCCCGGCACCGACACAAAACACGACATTGTACGATACTCACGTATATATATGTTTCGCATGCAGGTCTGAACGACCTAGCTCTGATCAAAATGACTGAGGTGACTTAACGAACATCTTGTTTGTAACCCTTTAAAGTGTATGCGACCAAGGATGGTATCTAACAGCAGTATCACCATGCAACAAGAAAGTATCAAATGAATATAGAACCACAAGTGAACATGCTTGAAGGAGCGGCACTAGCTCCCGCGTGCACAGAGTGTCCGGCCGATAAGGAACATAGAACACCACAGACGCATACTGGGTATTTCCCACATGGTGGATAAACTGTAGTAAACGAAGCTATTCAGGTTTCGCATGAGCAACTGATCCTGTCAGAACAGCCGTAGAAGCATCACATCCATAAGTACCACCACCTACTTTATCACGTACACGTACAAAATGTGATTAGCTTGAGTGGCGAAAAGAAAGCTCAGTATCCAATATGACACGAAAGAGCTCTGGCGATACTAGGCCCAATTTGTGTAACTTAACAATCAGACCGCAGTCAAGACATGTGTCCCTACCTGTTCCCAAAGTATCATGCATGTAACCAAATAGGGCACTGGCGTCCGGGTTGTCCTCGGCAAGTGAATGCAGTCGCGAAGGCAAGACCCTCACTTGAGATACCGGTGACCTTTACTGCTTGCGAGGACTTGAATGTGTTAATCTACAACGACATAGGGGTGCGCCCGGTTATGATGGCTTGGCATTTCGCGGATCGTTACCATTTTCTGATTGTGGCAATTGAACCTAATTATATGTAAATTTTTCAACTCTGTGAAAGTGCTCTTTATTTCCTTTTGTACTCTGTATTTATACTATTTTTTTCGTCAAAATTGAACGGCCCTTTCGGCTCGAAAATTTCCTCTGCCAAAGAAATTCCAACGGACGTGCGCGGTCTATTTTTTTAGGTTCCATCTCTAAAAAAAATACAAACACAATTTCTTCAAATACACTTAAACTTCTAAGACTCATAACTCAATGAATATTCACTCAAACAACTTGAATAAGGTGTCATATGAAAGGAAAAAAAAAGCATTTCCTATCAAATGACACCTGTAACAAAATTGCACATTTAATAGGTCAAACACAATCGGCCTACGAAACACATTCGTAAACACAACATACAAAAACATACTTAGATAAGTGGTTCCTCGATGGACTAGGTCTGAGTCCAACACTTAAAACATCATTCACCTTTGACAATATGATTTTTCTACAGTGTCGGCTTCGATAACTGCTCCATATATATATTGTTCAAGGATAGAGAGTGTTTGTCCATCAAACCCCAATTGTTCAGCAGGGTTGACTAAAATACCAACTCCCATACCAGGAGGCTCATATCGGTGGTCATTACTATACAGTCACTAATACAGTCTTTGAAATACGACAAACGATCCACGCTATCATCATCGACTGCTACACGATCACACATACCATACTTAAATCTAATTAACAAGGTGAAGGAACACTCACTTGCCCAGCTCCATATGTTCCAACCAATAAGATCAATGACCTCACTGCGCTCGTTTTGCAGAGGGCAATTTCCAAGGGCATTCCGAAGACACATACATAGACCCATCCTTACTAGAAACTTGAGCAGGGGGCTCATCGTCGTCAACCTCCGAAATGCGAGCTTTGTTACACTAGTAGACAAGACTTCAGTCGAATTACGTAGCCCCGGCACCGACACAAAACACGACATTGTACGATACTCACGTATATATATGTTTCGCATGCAGGTCTGAACGACCTAGCTCTGATCAAAATGACTGAGGTGACTTAACGAACATCTTGTTTGTAACCCTTTAAAGTGTATGCGACCAAGGATGGTATCTAACAGCAGTATCACCATGCAACAAGAAAGTATCAAATGAATATAGAACCACAAGTGAACATGCTTGAAGGAGCGGCACTAGCTCCCGCGTGCACAGAGTGTCCGGCCGATAAGGAACATAGAACACCACAGACGCATACTGGGTATTTCCCACATGGTGGATAAACTGTAGTAAACGAAGCTATTCAGGTTTCGCATGAGCAACTGATCCTGTCAGAACAGCCGTAGAAGCATCACATCCATAAGTACCACCACCTACTTTATCACGTACACGTACAAAATGTGATTAGCTTGAGTGGCGAAAAGAAAGCTCAGTATCCAATATGACACGAAAGAGCTCTGGCGATACTAGGCCCAATTTGTGTAACTTAACAATCAGACCGCAGTCAAGACATGTGTCCCTACCTGTTCCAGTGGATCAGGCCATATGACACGTTTCTCTGCGGTAAGCTTGATCGGATCCATCCTGTCAGCACACCGCGTGAAATAATCATCAAAGAAAAGCATATCGGCTCCGGGCAATGGCGAAAAGCATTTTCCACTTCACGCAGACTTTAAATAGATCGCAACCAGCACCGAGTCTGAGCCATATCCTGCTCCGTATAATTAGAGGGATTTGCGACAACTCTTAACAAAGGTTCGAGATCCGTATAAAGTACAGTCGGTGCTTTAGTTTTTTTAGTAAGCCATACAACCCGCTGTATTACGAGCAAAGCCTCTTTTATAACATACATAGACCAACGAATTCTCGACCCGTCATTCCATAGATACGTTGAGCCACAATAAATATACTGGACATCAACTGCACTGGGATAGAATAGACAATCAAATTCATGTACCTTTTTACCGGCACCAAGAGCTTCCCGTATGACCATACCAACAAAACATTGAGTACCGTATTTAAGAACATCATATGCTCCACTTTACGATTTGCGACGAGCTTTATATCCGCACACACACGGGCCCACGCAATATTCCGTGACGAGCCCAACAGCTTTGCCCTTTCGTTACTACGGGGGCACCAAACATTCAAGGTACGTTCTCAGGGTACACCGGTACACGTCTGTACGCAGCAATTGCCTTTATCGGATAGTAGACCATCAAATGATCTATGCGCTCATTACGCAGCAGAAGAGCCCAATAACCATTCGTACACCAACGAAAATGTTCATGCACTACACCCGACTGCCAATAGTAATAGACCACCTACCTCAAGATCTGCTATACACGAAAGATCCACCCGCCGGCATATTGTAGTGGCGACAGAAATGCAGTGTATGCCGAATATGTGGAACGGAGGCAGTTGTAGGGAAGTCCAGTGCGTACAATTTAACAGGGATTTCATAGCCAGGGGTTCTTGCTGCATGTGCAGCGTTCACCGTTGGATGACCATTGTTTTGCGTCGCTGAAGAGCTTTACATCACGAGAGCACAGTTGCCGCTGTGTGGCAAAGTTCTAAATCTTCCACGTGTCGGCGAAGGGAATTCCGAAACCGATCATTGTGTCGAATGTGTGTGCTGTCTTAGCCTTGGTGCTAGTTGATTTAAATATAATGACATAGCCATATCGTGCGTCAGGGAAGCGAGTAACTGTGTTGCCTGTCCATTTGTCGATAGGAGAGTTCCGATTGATGCAGACATAGGCGTGAGCGGGGGGGGGCACATGTATTGCTTGTAAAGAACACCGAAGCAATGTTCGAGTTATCGAGTTTAAAGTACGGTGGGAGCCTTCAATCTTGCCATTCAACTGAGTTGTATGGGCAGGATTTTTGCGGAGAGACATTTGGCGAGTGAAATGCATATCGCGTGTATTTTCACTCTGAACATCTGCAATCGTATTATGAAGGCGATAGTGTGCAGGTGTTTGCACGAGAAGGGAAGAAACTCACGGGTGATGTCTACTTTGCTTTGTCGTTCATGGCAGCGTGCAAGCCGCAGTAGGTACCGCTGTCTACCATGTTCACGAAGTAACAATTTTCGTAGCGATGTTTTGCCATTGACCCCTGAAAGTGAACATAAAGTTGTTCTTAGACTGAATAAGAGATAGCAACTTGACTATTTTGGGGTTCACTGTGCATTCGTTCGAGGTGTGCACGGGCGTATATGATGGCTATCTGGAGATTTTTGCTGGGAGATACTGCTGAGCGAAGAGGTCCTGATAGAGTTACAAGCGAGTGCGCCCAAGTAGGTTTGCCGACAGCGTCCTGGCCATGACGTAGAAACGTAGTTGCCGGTTGAGAATGATATAAATTTCACATTGTACACACGAAATTGCACAGGTCGAAGGGGGCACATATGGCAGTTGTAGTGTCATGCTTACGTTGAACTCCAAGAGGACATGTATATCAGACCAGCGAGGGTTTCTGTAGACGGCTTCATTTATATAGTCAACTTTAGAATAGCAGTTTACAAATACGCCCTCAGGTCCGGCGAACATGGTTTGTTCGTGGATGCACAGACATCAATCGTCAGGATATATTCAGGGAAGATCATGGCTTTGGTTTTTTTCCAATCGGTACGGTAAAGCATCAGTTCTTCGCATGTGTCTCCAAATACTGGAGGACGAGTCGGCGTAACGTTTTCTTTGACTGCCAAGCGGAGTGTAATTTCCTGATGCGGTGACCGTTGTTCTTGTGGTATTCATCATAAGTTTAAGTAGTGACAGGAGGAGAAGTTGAAGTGATGGCTGCCGAAATTGGGTAATTGATGGGCTGTGCAGAGTGTATCTCCGTGGCCAAAGCAATAGCTACAGGAGGGGAGATAATTGGGCCAGGTGGGGTATTAACCTTTGTCGCGTGGTTGGAGCGTGCATGAGCCGGATGGAGATCGGTGGACTTCGAAGTGTCACGATGTGCAGGAGAAAGGATCTGGAGTGTACCATATGAGACATGGTATTACGTTCAAACAGTGAATTGGAGTCGATTTGGTGATACGAGGGGTTGCTTGAGCAGGAGGTCTAAGTAATAAAGTTCATGGCCCAGGTAGCGTACCATGTATTTTGATATTGCGTTCAGCGTTCAGAGTCATCAGCAAGTACGAGCGGAAAGAACCAACGTTGGATACATGTCAATAAGTTCTGAGAGGTGGTGTTGAGGTAATTAACCGTGACACCACCGTCCATAACCATTTTAGCCGTTGTTGTGAACTAAGTATGATCAACAGTGTTTCGTGCTACAAAAGTAAAACAGATGTTGTTTTTAATAGCACAACGTCCGCAGCCGACTGAATTAATATTCCCTATACGGTTACAGGTGGGGCACTGAAGAGAACCTGCGTTGCAATTGCCGTTGGTGTGATATTTGGTCCCAAAGCGTCCACATGCGATGGGACTTGGGGAGAGCGATGGTATGCTTTGCAGGAGACAAAACAGATGAGTGAACTTTTGTCACACGACGAGCTTGTGCACGTGACACATGTTGAATTGGCGTGAGGTGCTCAGGGTCCGTGGTGTACCACTCATATAGTAGATCACATAGACTAATGGGGGTGAGGGTCGCACGGAGGTCCTTGTCCATCATATATTCATGGGCTTCGAGACAGGCCTTTCAGTTTCAGTAGCTGTTTGCTGGTGAATGATAGTCCCTGAAGCTCAGCATCGAGGTCGAGTTTTGTTCAGCGAAGAGTCCAAGCGCAGGAATCTTCTTCAAGGCCAACTTGAAAATTATGGAGGTCTGCCATTATGATCGGCTAGGAGATTCGAATGGACTTGTGGAAGCAGGATTGGCGGATGATGTCGCAAAGGGTTCAGAGATCTTCCATTATGGTTACCTTGTTGAGATTCTCGTGCAGATCATCGGATAGATATCGGATTAAGTATCGGAACCAAGGGCTTTTCCTGTGCTATCAGCTTCGTAATTCGGTTCATAGAGATTCGGCTTGGCGCCTGCGACATAAAGGGGTTGAGCAGCTCGCAGTAATCGAGGATGTGGTTGATGTCCCATTCGTAGTCACCAAGAGCTGTGAGACAGAGATCAGCTTCCCAACAATCCTATTGTCGCCAAAAAGAGAAAGGCGTGTCCATTTGATTCGAGTGGAGCCGGAGGCTGAATCATCTGGTGAGCCTAGCATAGTACGAAATTAAAATAGACTTCGAGAATATAGCCCATTTTCTACAAAACCGATAACTTTGTACTCTGAAGAACTAAACTTCATACTCAAACCAAAATTCATTTATGTTTGTACACCAAATATATACTATAACGTGTGTAATTGCAAGGTTCCCTATCTTGCGTATTCCAAGGCATGTAGACAATAAGGTATTCAGGCAGGTGAAAGAAAAACCTGGTTGAGTTTCTAATAAAACTAAGTTAACGACGAGTCATGCTTGAAGCCTGTCCTGGTTGGGTTGCGCATGTACCCAGCAATCGAATAAAAGGATGAGTTGTGCACTACCCGGTCGCAAAGCAGCCCACGATTCAATGTTTTTAGGGTTTAGTCGATATTTATTCGAATAGTTTCTGGGTATTTTTTGCTTTCTGGAATCCGGCGTTCCCTCTACTACAAGAGCTCGACAATAGCTGAACCTCTCCTATGCTTGCCGTTTCGTCAGCGAACAGCCCTGCACTACACCAGCTCATGGGGGTATATATTTTCATGCAAACACATAAGTACGGTCCGAACAGCCTTGGGTTATACGGCTGTATTGTTAGGCTTATACATTTGGGTTCTTGCATCGAAAAAACCGAGAATTCACACGTTGAAGCGCTGGCCCACCGACTTCAATACCCGTGGCGCCGAATCTCTCTCCAGCAGAGTGTTTACCTTACTGATCTTCCTTTTCTTTCGATCTGCAGGTATAAGTGGCGGACCCGTATCCAGACAGCTGAATTAGCGATGACTTATAGGCGTGTACTACTCTGAGAGCATAGTTCCTTTGCGTGAAGCGTGAAAGCATACGAAAGCGCCACGATATTTCTCACATCAGTACACCCATGAAGGCAGAAGACTATAAAAACCTTACGGTGACTCAAAAGGTGTAGTGGTTTAACCATAATAGCAAAAAAGATGGTACTTAATGAAAACAACATGCTATACATATATACATGCATATATGCAAAGAAACAAACAAACATACATACATACGTGCACAGAAACAAAAATACATACATACATACGTGCAAAGAAACAAACATACATACATACATACATACATACATAAATACATAAAATACATACACACAATACATATAGACATACATAAACACAAAACATACATACATACTTACATACGTACACACACACACACATATATATATATACATATATGTATATACATAAATATATAAATATATACATATGTATATACTCATATAAACACATACATATTACATATTACATAATACACACATACACATATATATATTATATACATACGTACATAAATACATATATACAAAAAATTATCTTGTACACACACACACACATATATATATATATATATATATATATAATATACATACAAACATACACAATATTCACATTCACATACAAACACACACACACATACACACACACACACACATATATATATATATATATAATATACATACATACATACACAATATTCACATTCACATTCACATACAAAATACACAAACACAAACACAAACACACACACACACACACACAGTCAGTATATATTCATATATATGCATGCACAAGTAAACACAGTATGCTGAATTTAAGCACAGTAATAAAATAGAGTTATAATGCTTAATTGCAAGTGAATGGAGAAATTGATACAGCACACGAGACAGTACCGAGACGCTCACGTACCGCTTGCCGGGCATACATTCTCGCGGTTGGCGTGAGCAGCCTTTACATGTGTGTCAGCTTCGCTGCTCAGGTTGTTTGTAAATGATATGTTGCTTCTCGCACCCCTGTCCACAGAGTGCGTATTCCTGCTATTGCCATACGTGCCGTGTTCGTTCTTACTATATTTCCGTTTGCTTACTTTCGGTGGGGTTCTGAATGCAAATTTCTTATGAGTCGTATCTTCGTCTCCATCTCCCCGTAGTCGCCGACTAGCACGCACACGTGTCGAAGTATTTTTTCCCGTGCCTCGCCCAATTGAAAGTTCCATATCAGATCTTTCGACCTCGCTCCTGTCTCCAACCTCAGTCCCAGCACTGCCCGCTTCAGTGCTATCGCTCTCTGTGGTCACCGTGTCTTTGAGCAAACTTTTCTCCACCACACTCGGAGCCCTCACGTGGTAATGCGTCGGCGCATCTCGCACTGTATCAGAGATGCGTCGCTCCTCCTTCCCCTCGAAGCTGTGCCTTCTGACTTCTTCTCCCGCACGTGATTCCCTACCACCTCCATTTACACCGATAGTTTCACCTGGATTACGAGACACTCCTCTGACAGCACGTCCCTTCGATTTCAACGCCTCGTACGCCTGTACATCGGGCCACCCAAAATGCACAATTGTTTTCTTGCGCTTGGCGGCCAGTGGCACTTCCTGGGACCTACTTTCGCCACCAGATTCAGAGTCATCTATTACCTCACCTCTGGAAAGTGTAGTCTGCAATGTTTTGGACAAGCCTTGTCTCTCCGGTACTAACTCGTGAGCATTCCTTTTGCCCTTGCGGCCTTTTTTGGCTCCAGATCCACCCCTACTACGCGAGTTCTTTTTCTGCCGCGAAGAACTTTGTGGCTCAGCTGGGATGCTGTCCATATCAGCAACATCGGCCATGCTTTCCCTTTCCTCCTCATCAGATTCGTTTGAAGCGTCACGTTTCCGCGTCTGCATACTCCGCTGCACAGCTTTTGTACTAGAGTTGCCTCTTTTCGATCTCTTCACTTTCGCACTATGTCCACTCTTTCGCGCAGATAGGTTGTGTGTGTACTTACCGCTTCGGTGCCCTTTTCCCTCTCTTTTGTGCACCTGTCTATCTTTTCTTGCGGTAGATGCTGTCTCGGTGTCCTCGACCTCATATCCGTCGTAAACCACTCCAGGCAGTCGCTTACATGCCCCACCGCGTGCCAGCCGCTTCCGCATCTTCACAGTCATAAGAGTATTTGCGGTATTCCCAGTCATCCTGCTATGTTCACCTGTGTCCTCCGCCATGACGTGTGTATGCCCCTCCATATGTGCTTGTATCGCACCCAAACTGCATTGGGTAATCTGGCCGCTAGTCCTAGTGGGTGGCGGTATCTGTGGCTGTAGTTCGCTACCCTTCTTATCTGACACTGCGCAAGATTCCGAACCCATATGCGTGTCAGTGCTGACAATCCTTCGCTTGGTGGCTGGTTCTGTGCTGAGTGTGGCTTTCCTCTTGCGATTGTCTGTGACTCTCTTGGGTTGAAACGTATTACTCTCCGGCTTGTCAATGATACTCTCAGCACAAGTAGGGGTGCGGTCCGTTGAAACCAGTCTATCCTCAAACCTTCCCACTCCCTGTTGTGTCTCTGTAATACCATCAGATGCCTCCTGTGCCGCTACAGAGTTCATATTCGCACCTAATATACCCTTGTTCAGTTTTGCATACATACGTACATCCCCATGTACCGCCTCTCCTAACGCCTCCAGCTCATGCACAAGTGTACCAACCAACAAACGTAGCTGATATCGCTCTTGAGCCGCCAGAGTCACCTGCTGACGCACATGCTCCAATTCGCTTCGTATGGACGCAAACTGCGCATCCGTACGTGTTACTACAGCGGCCGATTCTGTGTCGTCGTCGACACTCGTACAAATTTGCTTGACAGAACTGTAGGCATCAGTTCGTGACGTAATCCCCGACGTGTTAATGGCTGCTGTAGCCGAATGTTTGTTACCTTGCAGTGCAGCTTGACCGGAGTCTGTGATAGGGTCAACAACCATCAACGAGCTATCTTCAGCATTACGATCGTCCTGATTGCTGGTAGCAGTTGCGATCATAGGTTCAGAATCGGCGGCACACTCATGAGCGACCTCAATGCTGACGTTAGATACAACCTTTGCATCCATTGTCTGTTTTGCACCCCTCTCAGTTTCTCGAATATTGTCTCGCTCGGCTGACCCTTCGGTTTCTTCTTCTGCACTTTCGTCTTTGTTTCCATGCGCTTCTGCACAATCACTCCCCAGAGCCTCAGTCTGTTCTGTCTCTTCGGTCCCTGGTGATGCAGTGGTTGCAGTGTCAGCAGTTATGACTAGACCACCAGTGTCAGCAGCAATATCAGTATTGTCAGCGTCAGTACTGTCATCGATGATGAGAATGTCAGAGTCGATACCGACACTCTCGGGATTGGCAGTGGCAGCGATAATACCAATCTCTGAGTCGCCAGTAGCAGTGATATCAGCAGTGTCAATAGCACGGGCACAGTCAATGCCAGAGTTGATGCCGACACTCTCTGACTCGGCGTTGGCATCGATAGCTACTGCCTCTGTCTTGGCATTGGTAGCGGTAGCAACAGTCTCAATAGCACGAGCGTCGATGACCGTGTCAACCGTACCAGAGATGTCCGCAGTTTCAACAGAATCAGCGGTAGCGACAGTCTCCGAATCGGCAGTGGCAGAGATAGAAACAGTCGTACCACCTTGAGCACTAATGATAGTCTTAACCGTGCGAAGGGTGTCCGATATATCATCAGTGGCATTGGTTTCCACGAGTGCGGAGGGAGGGATAGTGTCAGCGGTATCCGATGTAAGAGTGCCATCCGTGGTAGATGAAGTGATAATGTTGGCAACGATACTGGGGGTGATATCAGCGATCGGTTCGGCACTTATGGTGCTCTTTGTCATGTTAACGTTGTCAATATCGATCGTGTCAGCATTGTCCCCAGTACGAGCAGCGGTAGTAGTGGACACAGTCTGAGAGATGTTCACGGAGACATTTGTATCGTCATTGCCAGCGCTTCCAAGCACACTACCAAAGACTGCATTGGTATCATAATCAACCATGGTAGCAGTGTTGGCGGGCATACCATGTACAGCGGAAACTCCTGTATCTATGGTCTCATCGTGTGAAGCATTGACAACGGTATCGGTACTCTCATTGGTGCCAGCAACAACACCGCTACTATTGCTGTCGGCAGTAAGAGCGATGTCAATTGTTTTCGCGATGCTAATGGTAGCAGTACCATTGGTGGTGTCATCGCTTACACTATCACCAGCAGTGGCAGCGGCAATACGAATTCCTGCGATATCAGCAGTACAACTGATGATTGTATTGTCGATAAGAGTATCAGCAGTAGTATCATTGACAGCCAACGTATTGATGGCTTCGGCTTTGACAACAGTGTCGGCGGTACCATCAATAATGATAATATGTATGGTACCATCAATTTCAGTAGATGTATCGGCACCGCTAATTCCGTCCATCTTCGCATTTACATCAGTATCAATAATATCCCCAACGTCATCAACTTCAGCAGTAGTGCCCGTATCGGCAGCCGCAGTGACCTGAACAGCACCTACAATCCCGGCCTCGACCATGGCGTCATCGGCCCTATCATTAGCAGCTGTTTCATTGGCTTTGCTATCCTTATTGATCCTGGTAGCAACAACGGTATTGGCAAGAGCATTAGCCTCAACAGAGTCAACAGGGTTACCACAATCAGCAGCCCGAACAGTACGAACAGAGTGAAGCATCCCGGTGTCGATGTTGCTGTCATCGGTGCAATCCACGACAAGTTCATTGATAGTTTTGACCCCAGTTTCTGCAGTTACTACAGAAACTATGACATCCCCATCGTTGACAACTGCAGTGGCACTGCCAGTATCAGCAACCAGAGCGGTATGAACTGTGTCGACCGTCCCAGCCTCGACAATTGGGTTTGCGGGAACACCAATGGCAGCAGCGTCCACGATAACTGTGCTGGGCTCAACCGTCTTGCCGATAGCCACAGAATTGATGAGACCATCTGCGTCAGCATCGTCAGCAGTACTAGAATTGTAGGCGGCTGCTACAATATGCACAGTGTCGACAGTACTAGCGATAGTAGTAGTGTCAGCGATGAAAACAGCTTCAACAGCAACATCCTCAGCAATGGCATTATTAGTCCCTAGAACCCCTGCCTTGACACCACTGGCAGTTGCGCTAGCGGTACTAGCAGATGAAACTGTGTCCACAGGATGAGTATACTCAGCAGTGCAAGGACAAGCATGTTGCTCGGCAGCCATAGAATCGATCAGAGTATCAGCAATCTCTTTCGCACTGTAGGCCATTTCGGTAGTATCATTCTCATCCGTATGTGCAACCAAAGCGGTATCGCCCGTAACACCAATTCCAGCAGTCGCAGCAGTATCGTCCTTAAGGACCTTCACATCGACAACGGAGGCTTTAACAGAGCCGGCGGCGGTATCGGCGTCAATAGAAAGAGCAGAATCAGCCTTATCAGTGCCGACAGCATTACCAATAATATTATCCGTGCCAGAAAGCTCAGCGGAGCTCTCAGTACCAACGATTACAGCGCTAAAAGCAGTTTTGACTGTGGCAGCTGCATCATACGTACCATCGCGCAGAGTGGGCAGGCCAGAACCAGTAGTAGTTGCAACAAAGTCGCTCGATATCATACCGACCGATGTGCCAGAGACAAGAACAGCTTCCACAGGATCGACACTAGTACCTCCTTTTGCGACACCATTAGCACCGAACGTATCGGTCGTAGCAATCATATCAGTACCCACGATATTGATCTGAGTGTCTACAGGTGCAGTGACAGCAGTAGTATCAGGCGCAGCGATCATATCAGCACCCATGGCCGTAATTTCGATGCCTGGGACAGGGACAGTGGAAATATCAGCCGTAGTGTTCATATCAGCGACCACGGGAATATCCTCAGTGTCAATAGAAACAGCGATGACAGCAGAATCAGCCACAGTAACAATATCAGCAGCCACGGCAATGGCCTCAGTATCTAAAGGTAGAGCGGCAGTGGCAGAATTAGCTGTAGGATTCATATCAGTACGCGCGGGGTTGGTCTCACTTTGTACAGGCACCGCTACAGCACCAGTATCAGCCATAGCAGCTATATCAGCAACCACGTCAGTGACCTCAGTATCTACTGGTACAGCGGCAGTAGCAGGATTATCCGCAGAATTCATATCAGCACTCACGGGACTGATCTGATTTTCTACAGGCACCTCTACGGCAACAGAATCAGCCATATCAGCTATATCAGCAACCATGGCAGTGACCTCAGTATCTACTGGTACAGCGGCAGTAGAAGAATTAGCTGTAGGATTCATATCAGCACTCACGGGGCTGATCTCACTTTCTACAGACACCGCTACAGCAACAGAATCAGCCATATCAGCTATATCAGCAACCACGGCAGTGACCTTGGTATCCACTGGTACAGCGTCAATAGCAGGATTATCCGTAGGATTCCTATCAGCACTCACGGGACTGATCTCACTTTCTACGGGTACCGCTACAACAGTAGTATCAGCCGTCGCAACCATGTCAGCAATCACGGCAGTGACTTCAGTATCTACAGGGACAGCAATAGCGGCATTGTCGGCTGTAGCAAAAGCGACATTGCTATTGTCAAAAACAGTGGATGTGACCTTGGAATCGGTTGGGATTGCGGGATCAGAAACGATATCAGCATCGCCCACGATGGAAGGACTTATACCAACGTCAACTACGGTGTTGTGAATGCCAGTAATACAGCCACTGCCAGCAATCACGGCCTGAACAACAGTGTCAGTGGAAACAGCAATAATCCCAGTGTCGTCAGTGTCAGGGGTACCTGAACTATTTGCCGCGACTTCTTGAGCGATGATAGCACCATCAGCAGTACCAGTAGTTTCAAATATACAACTTGCGGAGTCACGACATACAACAGGGTCTGTAGTACCAGGTGCCGGTTGCGCTCCGCATACTGTACCTTTATCCGCCCTACAACCATCAGACTTTACTAGTGCTGTGTGCTCTGCTGCGCCGTCGCGCATACATGCTCCTGTACCCAGTATCTCGGCACTGTCCAATGATTTTTCAGTTCGGTGGCCATGTGTATCTACCCCAACATTTACTGTACATCCATCCGCCCTATCACCCTCAGAATTTACTGGTATTGCATGCACTACTACAGTTTCACACACACACGTTCTTGTACCCGCTGTCTCTGTGTAGTCTAATGTTCGCTCCACATGAGAATCTTCTCCTCCGCTTACTGTACCCCCATCCGCCCTACTGCCATCAGAATTTAATGGTATTGTGTGCTTTACTACAATATCACGCACACACTTTCTTGTATCTGCTGTCAATGTGTTGTTCAATGCTCGTTCCGTTTGAATATCTTCCTCCTCATCACCCTCAAACTTGGTCTCATACAGCCCTATACGCTGATTTACAGAAGGTTTCGGTGATATAATCAACTCTACACGCACCACTCCACAATCAATAGGTGTAGCTACGGTGGTCGCTATGGTATTCGTTGCTGCAACCGCTCGGTTTTCAAACACCGCAAAGATTTCATCAATAGCATCTGTACTGGATGAATCCACACACATACTCCCACGAGTTAGATGTTGTGTAGTTAGATGTTGTGTATGTGCCAACTCTTCTACATTCCCCTCACTTCCCATCACACTGAATTTCTTATCACCATCCGCGTACTTGCTGGATGCCACCACAGTGTCATCTATTGCTGGACTTTTGGTTGTAGGCGTAAGTTTCAATGCACATGTTTCCACGCTTTTCCCCATTGCACCTTGAGTTGCAGCAGGTGTGGCTGCATCATCTCCGTCTGTATGCATATGTGTCATAATGACGGTATCCATGACTGTGCATGAATCGTGTAATAGATTTGGTGTAGCTATATTCATACGAATGGGCATATGTGTGTGTACAACAGCGCCCACCTTGCCTCCTAACTCGCGAATGCCACATTGTTCTGCACTAGATTGCGTGTCCATATTTCTATGTACATCTACACTGGTGTTCGAATCAACGTCACTAACACTAATCGTATATAGGTTGTCCATGCCCTTCTTTGTGTTGAATGTCTTTGTCATCGTGTGCCAAGTATACTCACAATCGGTAGTTTTCCTGCGTATGCGTAGCACGAAGGATATAGTCCTGATTGATGGCAACCACCGGTGTTCGGCAGTCTATGGTGTATCCACTACTATTCCACGCACCACTACAGTGCGATATGAAACTAATAAGCTCGAAAGGTACGAGTACATGCAATGGTTTGCCTACGCGTTAAAACTTCCCAGTCACTGTCCAAGTTACGGCCGTGTGGTAGAATGATGTACAACCATACCAGTGACAGCTGTATATACTTGCGTATCTTGACCCGTCTATGCTTGACTTTACTTACTTACGTACATTCTCGTGTTGTATTTACTTTCGTGCAACATACTTTCACGCAGTACTTTCGTGTAGTGCTTTCGTATCGTACTTACGTGTCTCTTGTGTCCCAGTATGTACTAATAAATTAAATACGTGTCATCACAAATGACACAAATAAACAATCATCAAAATGGTTTCGTTTGATATATTAATGTAATTATATGCACGGCGGGTACATTTCTATTTTTCCCGCCAAAACCCAACGCCTCTGCAAGTACCTAAAAGCCAAACCGGTATTTTGATTTTTTAGTAAAAACAAAGAAATAAACCCAACCTCCCCCAAAAAGTTTAAACTGGTACCAAATCTATCAACACAAAGAGCATACATATTCCCCTCGTCTTTTTAGGAGACTACATGTGAATATTTATTATTATTATTTATGTATGTATGAAAGCAACAACCAAAATGGAAGGGACTCTTAAAAAGTGAGCTTCCCACCCAAAATGGATTAATGTTTGTGACATACGGGATGGCTCTGGTACACACCAACACATTTGTTTCATTAACTTAGCCAAACTTCAATATCGAGACATCGTACTGTCCTAGCCGCATAGCTTAGGTCATAGCTGTGCCATAGCCACAATTCACAACTTAGAAGTCCCTATACAAAGGTTAGGGTATTTATAACTGTCCTGCTCTAGTTTACATGTTGCCACTACAATGTTTCCAATTCATCAATTTGAACAACCGCATCCAAAATTCTGAATATTTCTGTCCGATATTCATTATATACACGTTTGGGATACTTAGAGATGTATGTAGAAGAGTGTACTATAAGGTAGTTAGTAGTGGGATACCAATCGTGGAAGGGTATCGTTAAAAGTATAATATATGGGTTTTGATGTTGTTTTCTTTTAGTGCAGTATGCCGAACTTCATTATTCCAATTAGGGTGTAAACAATTGGCGACTGTAATGGCGGAAAATTGCTCTGAGATACAGGTAGCGCAACAACCGTTGCGTGCGATTGTTTATAATCAGTAGCTAGACAAAGTTCAGACAAATTTATTCGTAATACATATCTGGATCAGATAATTCTGTCACCGTCGATATATACTGCTTATTTCTGCAAAAATCGGCTTTCTGAGTAGAATATAAATTGATTCAGGAATAGTATTTTTTATCATGTAGGTCAAACTAGAGGACCTTTAGAATGTTCTTGTCATACACTGTTCCCGTACTGATTGGTATTGTCGGCCCAAATGTGGTTGGGTTGTGAGAGCGCGAAACGAGTAAAATTGGTTGTCTTTAGAACATTATTGCCAAAA